>CAUYQG010159459.1:0-52418 GCA_963574415.1 Tarsius wallacei | reverse complement strand
CACGCCCGGCTAATTTTTTGATTTATTGTAGAGATGAGGTCTTGCTTGCCCAGGCGGGTCTCGAACCCACGGGCTCAGGCAATCCACTCACCTCAGCCTCCCAAAGGTGCGGGATTACAGGCTGAGCCACCGAGCCCGGCTTGCCCCAGGGGTTTTAAAACGTGTTGATACTATCATCTGATTCAGGGCTCGTCAAGATCTGGTGACCATGAAGGATGAGTCATTCTCTCATAGAGGAGAGAAAGAGCATGTGTCACTCCATGTCAGCCGCCATAGCAAACTCTCACAGACTGGGTGGCTTATAAATAACAGAGATTTACTTTTCACTTTTATGGAGTCTGGAAGTCCAACATCAGGGTGCTTTTTGGGTAGGGGTCTGGTAAGGCCTCATTTTGGGGTTGCAGACGACTGTTTTCTTGTTGTATCCTTACATGCTGAAAGGAGAAAGGGAGTTCTCTCAGGCTTTTTTGGTTTTTTTGAGTTGGAGTCTCACTCTGTCACCCAGGCTGGAGTGCAGTGGCATCCTCACGGCCACACCAGCTTCGACCTGCTGGCCTCTGGCGATCCTTCCACCTCAGCCTTCCAAGTAGCCAGAACTACAAGCATGTGCTACCATGCCCGGCTAATTTTTTATTTATTGTAGAGATGAGGTCTCGCCAAGTTGCCTGGGCTGGTCTTGAACCTGTGGGCTCAGGCAATCCATTCGCCTCGGCCTCCCAAAGTGCTGGGAACATAAGCTGAGCCACTGAACCTGGCCTTTTTTTTTTTAAGTCAGGGTCTCACTTTGTTGCCCAGGCTGGAGTGCAGTGGCATAATCCTGACTCACCACATCCTCGACTTGCTGGGTTCAGGTGATCCTTCCTTCTTAGCCTCCCAAGCAGCTGAGACTACAAGCATGTGCCACCACTTCTGGCTAATTTAAAAACTTTTTTTGTAGAGATGAGGTTTCACTATGTTGCCCAGTCTGTTCTCAAACTCCCGAGGACAAGCAATCCTCCCATCCTAGCCTCCCAAAGTGCTAGAATTACAGGAATGAGCCACTGTACCTGGCCATCTCAGTTTTTTAAAAAATTTTTAAAATATTTGTGAGGGTTCTGATCCCATTCATGAGGGCTCCATCCTGATGACCCAATCACTTCTCAAAGCTTTTACCTCCAAATGCTTTCACATAAGTGTTTAGAATTTCAACATGCGAATTTTACAGGACCACAAACACTCAGTCCATCACATTGCTTGGGGAGTGGAAAGGGAGATAGGCCTGGAGTCTCAAAATCTGGGTGGAGTCCCAGCAGCCCTGCAGGAGTATGAACTTGAGTGTCATAAAGGTGGAATGGTTTCTCTCAGGTCTTCAGGTGGATGAGAAGGAGGGCTGGAAGCCACCGTTTCCAAACCCCACGTCCTCTGCAATTTCCCAAGCTGCACTGGCTGCTCCATCATGGGCCGCATGGTCTAAGCATTGCAGGCTACGAAGCATCCCAGCCCTGTGGGAATGTGAGGTGAGTGCCACAATGGTATGTGGTACAGGGCTTATTGTTGGAGTGAATTCAGGAGAACACCCGGCAACATAACCACCATGGGGTTGATGAAAAGGGGGATGACCTGTGAACCAAAGACGGGCAGAGTCAGTCTTCTGTGTTCATCACCCTGTGTCCTCTAAAGGGCCTACAGGAAGACTGCGTTTCTCATTCTCCCTTGCAGTTAGGTTGGCCAGGGGAATGTGAGTGGAAGTGATATAAAACACTTTGGGGAGTGACTACTTTTCTTGACTGGGAAGCCTTGAGCTCCAGGCGACAGAGTTATGAGACAGAGGGACTGCTGCTTAGGGGAGAGCTGCTGAGGAGAACCACTCACCCACTCTGGTCTGTGACAGAATGAGAAACTGTGCATGAACCACAAGATGTGGAAGTTTCTTTGTTACTGCAGCACAGTCTACCGTTTCCTGGCTAATTCACATGGACATAAGAAAATGGATGAAGAAATGAAGAAGTTGCCTGGGCAGAGGACCCCATTTGGATCAGACAGGTACAATCACTCTGCCAGATTGTCTGACCATCTCCTTCTCCATCTGACTCCCTAGTTCTTCAAGTGGCTATTTCAATGTTATGTCTTCAGAGAATTCCTCCCCAGACTGCCTGTCTCCTTTTTACACACAGGGACTTAGTAGCAACTTTTCTTTAACTTTGCACTCTTCACATGTAATTATTACAGTTTATTTAAATACTGTTTATCTCTCTGGCTCATCATAAAAATGTAAACTTAGTCAGGGACTCTGTTTACCTCTTTATTTCTGGTTGCAGCACAGTGACAGCTGCAAGTTCAATGTTAGTTTCCCTAGCAGAATAAAATTGGATCTCATGTGAGAACTACACAGAATATTGTTTTTGTAATAAATATTTTAAATGCACACTTACATGCTTCTTAGGCTAATGGTTGGCTAATATACTATGTATTTATTCACATGTCGAAGACTTTTTTTGGTATGGTCAACTGTATTAAAGTATAAGTTACATACAACAAAATGCACCCATTTTAAGTGTACATTTTGATGATTTTTGACAAGTTTATATACCTGTGTGACCAACACCAGAATTGTGTTAAAGAACGTTTCCATCAACCCAGATAGTTCCCTTCTGCTCTGTCCCAGACAATTTTTTTCCTACTCCAGCCCCGGGCAACCACTTCTCTGCTTTCTGTCACTATCGATGAGATTTGTGTTTTCAGAGACTCATAAAACTGGAATCCTAAAGTATGTGCTCCTTTGTGTGTGGATTCTTAAGCTCAGTGTAATGTTTTGGAGATTTATACATGTTTTGTGTATATATCAGTAGTTAACTCATTTTTATTGTTGAATAATATTTCCCTAGTATGAATATACAACAATTTGTTTATCCATTCATTGTTTTACCATTTTAATAGCAGCTTTATTGAGATATAATTCACAAACCATAAAATTCACTTATTTAAAATGTACAGTTCAGTGGTTTTAGCATATTTGCAGAGTTCTACAACAAGCACCACTCTCCAACTTTAGACACATTTCATCACTCCAAATAAAAATCCTGTGCCCACTAGCAGCCTTCCCCTCTATCTGCTTCCCTGCAGCCTCTGGCAATTACTACTCTACTTTCTGTCTCTATGGATTGGCCCATCCTGGAGATTTTACATAAATGAAATTAAACAAGATGCGGTCTTTTGTGACTGGCTTGTTTCACTTAGCATAGTGTTTTCATGGTTCATCCACGTTGTAGCGTGTGTCAGTACTTCATTCCTTTTTAAGGACAAATCATATTTTGTTTACAGATTTACCACACTTTGTTTATCCATTCACTAGTTGATGGACATTTGCTTAGTTTTTTCCCCCACCTTTTGGTTTTAATTCATAATAAACATCTGTGTACAATTTTTCATGTGAACCTACTTAAAATTAAAAAAAATTCTCTGGACTATAAACCTAGGATTAAAATTGTTAGGTCAAATAACTCCATTTAATTTTCTGAGGCACTGCCAAACTATGAGGGGCCCGTGCAATGCTTGTTATTGTCCATCTTTTCAATTATAGCCATCCTAGTGGGTGGGAAATGATATCACACAGTTTTGACGTGCATTTCCCCGATGACAGATGACATGGAGCATCTTTTCACGTTGTTCCAACACCATGGGTTGAAGATAATTTTTTCCCATTGAATTACCTTGGCATCTTTGTAAGAATCAATTGAACATCTACGGGTGGGTCTGTTTTAAGATTCTCCATGCTGTTGAATCTAAATAGTTGTTATTAGACCACAACACACTCCCTTGATTAGGTTTTATTCAAATTAGGTGGTATCTGTCTCCAACTTCATTCATCTTTTTCAAAATTGACTTGAGTAATCTAAGTTCACTAAATTTTTGAATCAGCATGGCAATTTTTATTAAAAGAATGAATGCTTTATTCAGATTGTGTACATGCTAGAGATCGGTTTTTGGAAAATTGCTAACTTGACAATATTGAGTTTTCCAGTTCTTAAATATTTCTTATAGTTCTTAAATACTATATATTTCTCCACCTATTTGGGACTTCTTTAATTTCCCTCACAATGTTTAGTTATTTTCAGTGTGTATGTCTGAAATGTATTTTGTTAATTTTGTTCCTCCATATGTGATAGTTTTGATGCTATTTTAATTGGCATTGCTTTTTAAACTTTTTAACATTTCAGTTTCCAATTATGTATTACTAGTATGTAGAAATCCAATTGATTTTTGTGTAGTGCCTTGTACTCAGTGTTTTTGCTAAAGTCATTAGTTCTAGAAAATTCTTGGTGAACTTTTTTGAATTTTTTTTCTTCACAATTATGTCATTTGTAAATAAAGTACATTTTATTTCTTCCCTCCCAATTTGTATGTGTTCTTTCCCGTTTCTTGCCTTCTTATATAACCTAAGACTTCAAATATGACACTGAATGGAAATGGTGGGAGTGGATACCCACTATCAATCATAGAAGATAATATTAGCTGTAAGTTGCTCATGCATACTCTTTATCAGATTGAGGAAGTTTACTCCTACTTATGGTCTGTTGAAACTTTTTATCATAAATTGCTGCTTGATTTCAGCAAATGCTTTTTCTGTGTCTACAAAGGAAATCATATTGTTTGCTTTCATTCTTATAATAAGGAAAATTTCATTGCCTTCTTATAATATGGAAAATTATAATATGGAAAATCTTATAATATGGAAAATGTGTTATGAAATAAACTTGTTACATAATATATTTTCATATATTAATCTTTTTGTATGCGAACTCATGCTAGAGTCCTGGAATAAATCCCACTTGGTCAAAGTCTATTATCCTTTGACATATTACTATTTTCTTAAAGATTTTTGCATTTGTGTTCATGAAATATATTTTTCTCTAGTTTTCTCTTGTATTATCAGGGTAATGACGGCCTCATAAAATGAAATGGGGAGTGCTCTCTCCTCATCTATTTTCTAAAAGAGTTCATATAGGATTGATATTCTTTATTCCTTAAGTGTTTGATAGAATTCTTAAGTCTCTGGGCCTGGAATTTTCTCCATGAGGCTTTTCATTACAATTCATTTTCTTTAATAGATATAGGACTTTTCAGATTTTCTAGTTTTTCTTGTGTCAGTTTTTGTGATTTTTGTCTTCCAAGAAATGTATTCGTTTCATCTGGGCTATCAAAATTATTGGCATAAAGTTCTTCATAATATCCCACAATTCTTTTAATGTTTACAGAATCCGTAGTGACATTCTGCTTTTATTCTTTACGTTGGTAACTTATGTAATTTAAAAATAAAAATATTTACACCATGCAGACTCTAATGAAAAGAAAGCTGTAATAGCTACATTAATATTAGAAAAGTAGTCTTTTCTTCGTTCTTGAACAGTCATGTTCTTAAATGTTATTGATCTTTTCAAAGAAAGAAATGGTTTTTTTGTTTTATTGTTTTTTAAATTGTTTTTCAGCTTTCTCTTTCATTTAATTTGCCTTTTTCTATATTTTATGATTCCCTTTGCTTCTGCTTTATCTTCTTTTTTTCCCTAGTTTCTTAGTATAGAATCTTAGGCTATTAATTGAAGATGTCTCTTCTTTACTGAAATAAATATTTAATGTAGAAAATTTTAATTTGAGCACTGATGTAGGTGTATCCCACAAATTTTCTATTATGGTTTCATTTCATTTAAAACACTATTTAAGTTCTATTATGATTTCTCCTTTAGAAGTATAATTTAAAATGTCCAAATATCTGTGTATTTTCTAGATTTCTAATTAAAACTTTATTGCTAATTTAATTCTGTTGTGGCAAGAGAACATACACAGGATGATTTCAATTTTTAAGAAATTGTTGAGTCTTATTTTATGGCCAAGTATATTATGAATCTTGATAAATGTCCCTGTGAACTTGAAAATAATCTGTTCTACTATTGTTTGGTGGAGTGTTCATTTAGTGTTAATTAGGCCAAGTTGTTTGGAGGTATTCTCTAAGTTTGCTGTGTCTTCACTTTCTATCAGTTACTGAGGGTGGGTATTGAAAATTTAAAATATATTTGTGGATTATTCCATTTCTCTTTTAAATTCTGTTAATGTTTTTCTTCTTGTATATTGAAGTATTGCTATTTGATGCATACCCATTGAAGCTTATTAAGTCATCTTGAAAAAAATCTATCCCTCTATTATTATAATATGTCTTATTTTTTCTGCGAATAATTTTTTCTGAAGTCTACTTTTCTAATATTAATGTAGCTATTACAGCTTTCTTTTCATTAGAGTCTGCATGGTGTAAATATTTTTATTTTTAAATTACATAGGCTTTCATATTGAAAGTTGGTTTGTTGTAAGTCGTAGATAGTCAAATCTTGCTTTTTTTCTAGTCTCACAGTTTCCCTATTAACTGGAATGTTTTATCATTTACATTTAATGTAATTATATATATAGTTGGGTGTAAATGTATTATCTTGCTATTTGCTCTATGTTTGTCTCTTCTAGTTTTTGTTCCCCTTTCTTCTTTTCCTGTCTTCTTTTATGTTGGGGAATTTTTAAGATTTCATTTTATGTCTACTCTTGCTTTATTAATTCTACCTCTTTTTCATCCTGTGTTTGATCTAGTGTTACAAAATATGAGTTTAATTTATCAAAATCTGTCTTCAAATAACATGGTGCCAGTTCACACATAATAAAAAAATCTTACCAAATGTTATTTTCTCATCCTATCCTTTAAGTTATTATTGTCATATATTTACTTCTACATATGTTATGACTCCACATTGCATTATTACTTTCACTTTAAATACAAATTATTCTTTAAATAAATATAAAAAATTTAAAAAAGAACTCTTTATTTACCCACATATTTACAATTTCCAGAACTTCTCTTTCTGTGCAGATTGAAGTTTCCATCTGGTGTCATTTTTGTTTCTATCTGAAGGATTTCCTTTAGAAATTTTTGTAATGCTATTCTGCTGGCAATGTATTCTCTCAGTTTTTGTTTGTCTAAAGAGTTTTATGTTGACTTTATTTTTGAAGAACACTTTGTTGCATGCAGAATTCTAGATTGACAAGTTACTTTTTTTTTCACACTTGAAAAATATCATTCTGTTGTCTTCTAGCTTGCATAAATTATGGCTAGAAGTTTGTGATTGTACTTATATTTGCTCTTTTTTACATTACTTCTTTTTTTCTAGCTGGTTTTTAAATTTTACCTTCTTCTTGTGTCTTGGTAATGATTGTGACGATGTGATGGTGGTGATGATGGTGGTGGTGGTGGTGATGATGGTGTTAATGGTGATGATGGTGGTGGTTATGGTGGTGATGGTAGTGGTAATGGTGGTGGTGATGGTAATGGTGGTGGAATGGTGATGGTAATGATGATGACAGTGGTGATGGTGATGGTTGTGATGGTGGCAGTAATGGTGACGATGGTGACTGTAGTGATGACGATGGTTGTGGGGATCGTAATAATGGTGATGGTGGTGGTGGTGATGTTTGTGATGGTGGTGGTGATGATGAGGATGGTGATTGTGGTGATGGTGGTGGTGATGATAGTGGTGGTGATGGAGGTGGTGGTAGGATAGTGATAGTGGTGGTGATGGTCATGGTGGTGGTGATGGTGATGATATGATGGTGACAGTGGTGGTGGTGATGTTTGTGACGGTGATGGTAATGATGATGATGGTGACTGTGGTGGTGGTGGTAGTGGTGATGTTTGTGATGGTGGTGGTGATGGTGATGATGGTGACTGTGGTGATGATGGTGGTAGTGTTGGTATATGTTTACTCTGCTTTCAGTTTAATAAGATGCTCCGATTTGTGAGAAGTTTTTTGAAGGGAAATGTAAAAAACTGTTGCCATTATTTCTCCAAATATGTTTTCTGTTTTCCTCACCATAGTACCCAATGTTCTAGAATTATAATACCAGATGTCAGACCACTTGATATTATCCCACAAGTCACTAAAGCTCTGTTTATTTATTTGATACTTTTGTTCTCTGTGTCACTTCAAATAGATATATTGCTATGTTTTCAGTTTTACAGGTCTTTTTTCTTTAGTGTCTAATCTGCTGTTAATTCCATCTGGTGAGATTTTCATTTCCGATATTGGTGGTATTACTCATCTCTAGAGGTTCCATTTGATGTTTTTTATGTCCTCCATTTCTTTCCTCATTATTTTCATGTTTCGCTTTACATTCTTGAGCATAAAAACCCTGTTTTTAGTACCTTTAAATGTCTTACTAATAATTCCATTGTCTCCACTATTCCTAGGTCTTTTTCACTGAACTTAGTTTCCTTTGGCTATGGATTAAAATTTCCTGTATTTTAAAACAGTTTTTTTTAATGAGTCAAAGCATTGTGAATCTTATGCCCCTGATTACTAGATTTTGTTGTATTCCTTTAAAGATTTTTGAACTTTTTCTGGCAGCCAGCTATGTTATCTGTTAACTATTTTGATCATTTGAGCCTTTTTTTTTCTCCTTTTGGCTAAAATTAGCCTCCAATTTAGTTCTACTTCCTAGGCCCAGATCTTTCTGAGCATTGTACTAAATCTGTGTATTCAGTGAAGTCCTTCCATGATGGCTGGAGGGAATGCCAATTTCTGTGTAGACTGTGTATTGTTTAATTTACTCCTCCCTGCTCCACACATGTGCATATTAGTATGTAGCCAGACTCTAGGGTACTCCATGCAATTTCTAGAAATTTTCCCCTTCTTAGCTCCCTCCTCTCTGTAACTCTGCCCTACAAACTCTAACTGTCCTGTCCTTCCTGAACTGATGTCTATCTATTCAACTTAGCAAAGTTTCCAAGCTCTGCTTGGGTGCCCCGTTCCTTTGTGATCCCAAAGTTGTTTCCAGGCAGAATCCTGGATGATGGTGAGTCTCTCTTTGTCTGTTTTCCTTCTTCCTGGGATCTCAGTCCTGTACTGCCTAATGTACCATATCTATAAAGAGTTATTTCACTTATTTGTGCTGATTTCTGGTGATTCTTTTTTAATGCCAGGAGGGTAGTGCCATACCTTGTCTCTTATAGAAAGAGAACTCTGGTTCTTCATCACTCATCTTTTATTTTGCCCTTTGAGACCCGAGTGACCATTACATTCTGAGCTCTTACTAGTGAGAGGGACCTGCACTTGGTGGACAGATCTGTGCTGGACAGTCTTGGATGTGAGGGTTTCCAGATTTCATTCCCACGCCAGTCCCTGCTCTGCTGGGATCAATCAGATTCAATCTGGTGTCTGAGAAGGCTGGTGTTACAAAGTAAGTAGTTCATGATGAAGTTTACTATGTCACTTAAGATCATTAGAAAACTGCTAGAATTCACTGAATTACAAGCAGCTGGACACAAGAAATAAAGGGCTCCAGTGTAGATGTGTGAATCTAACAGAAAGTGATCCTATCACCACCCTGGGCTCAAAATCCCACTTTGGCTTTTATTGACTGTGAATTTCACTGTGGTAGGGCATTCAGGCGCCCTCCTGGCTGCATCCCTCTCTCTTCCCCACACTTCCAGTTCAGAGAATCTCTTATCCTAGAAAACATTTTGTGCTTTCATGCCTACAGAGCCTGCTTAAATTCTATTCCTCCTCTAAGGCCTATTTCAGAAGTTTTCTGCTCTATAAATCCCCAATCTCTGCTTCTCAGTTAAGATGATCATATTCCTCTTTAATAGCCCCAATTTAAAAAAAAATATCAGTCCTCTTTTAGATTTTGATTCCTACACATTTACTAAGTTCCCACTATGTGGCCCTAAGCATGCTAGGGACATTCACATTTGATGGATCATCGAATTTTTACAAAAACTCTGAGAAGCAGGTTTTACTCTAGGCATTTAGCCAATAAAGATAAAAGACTCAGAAGGCCAAGCGACTTGTCTCATTTAAATAGCTTTGATACTTATCATTTTCTCCCTGATTTATGGTTCCTTGAATGCATGCCTCTAAGGAGACAATTCTTAGTCTGTGTGACCTTGGGCGAGTTCCTTAAGTTCACCGAACTTCAATTTCTTCTGCAAAACACAGCGAATTTTACACATATCAGTGTGCTGTTGCAGTGAGGACCAAAAAAAACAAAAAACAAAAAACAACCTGGACTGTCAAGATGGGAATGAACATCTCAGCACACAGTAGGTACACATGCATGTTTGTTCCCTTCCTTCCCAGCCCTTCCCCCACTATGCTCTAAGCTCCTCGGGCACAGGGATGATAAGGCGATGTCTCAATTATCTCTTTTTCCTGGCAAACTGTAGAAGTGACCTGAAACATAATAAGAGCACACACAAATCTGACCACATGAATTGCCCAGACAACTCCATTTTAGACAATCAGGAGGCCACGCCAGGGTCACTCAGAGTCCCTGGAGGCCTACGCTTTCTCCCCAGGACACCGAGGTTTAACAGAGCCACAGCAGCTGCTGAAAATGACCTTTACTTGGGCTGGGGCTTTCTCTACATGGCCCAGAAACATTGCCTTATATAAGTAATCCCAGGAACACAGGCAGGAGTTTGTGGCATTGCCATTTTGGGAAGAAATCAATGGGAGGTCAGAGTCTAAGTGAGTTTCCCAAGGTCATGGAGCCATTGGGCATCAAAGCCAAGTCCGCATAACTCCAGCTTTGCCCTTCTTGTGTTTCTATGCCTGAGGTCTTCCCCTGGAGGAGTCAGCTGTCTGCCACCCCGTGGACAGAAAGATGCTTTCTGGAGCACACAGGAGCCCATTTCAGGTCTGACTCACCCCCAGAGGGGCTGCTACGAGGCCGGGCTCACATTATTGAACACCTCCTGGTGCTGTTTGTATTTTTACAACAACCAAATGAAGTTGGTATTCTTAGCACAGTACCCATTTTTCAGACAAGGAGACAGGTTTATAGTGGTTAGGAACTTGCTTAAAGTCACACTGCCAGCATAGACACAGATCCGGGTGATGACAGAACGAGAGAGGCAGTATGGTGTAGTGGTTAAGTCTGCAGACTCTGGAGCCAGGGCCCTGACCCTGCACGACTGTTTCTAGCTGTGTGATCTTGAACACATTATTACAGTTTTCCATGCTTTGCCTTCCCATCAGCAAAATGCAGCTACTGAGAGTTCCTACTTTGTCAGGGTATTGTGAAATCTGGACGGGTTCATAATACATGTAGGTTTCCATGACGAACGCATAGCAAGTCCCTCCATAAAGGTCAGCCTACTCCAGTTGGGTGTGGGTCACGTGATCAGTGAGGCCAGAGCCTGCCAAGCGGGCCATGAGAGTGAACGAGTGGAACAAAGTCTTTTATCTCTGAGCTCAGCTGTATCAGCTCCACTGGCCCCTGGGCCCTTTCCACCTGGGTGGAAAATGGGGTCCTTCCAGGAGCACAGTCCCCTGATAATGACTTGAACTCAAGCAGAGCAAGAGGAACTATTCTGAAGGGCACTGCAAGTGGGGGCCATTCTCTCTCACTCAGCCTCTGCCTGGACCGTTGCCAGCTGGCTTCTTGTAGGAAAGCAGGACCCACGAGTCACAGGGGAGACTTCTGAGTCCCTGTGACAGCAGTGGCCCATGGCCTGGCTGGTACCTGCATCACTGCACAGTGTGCCTACCCTTCAATATGCAAACTGTGCTTTAGGGCGAGGGTCTGGGTGGTGCTGCTTGCCTTCTAGGTGGGGTGGTCCTCCAGTGTGAGGGAGTGGCCAGCACACGGCAGGAGTACAGTGTGTTTTTTGTCTATTGTTGAGTGACAAATGACCATATATCCAGCTGTTTAAAGCAGCACACGTATACTATCACAGTTTCTAGGACTTGGGAAGGAGTCCATGTGTGGCTTAGCAAAAGCCTCTGCTCTGGGTCTCCCAAGACTGCAGTCAAGCTGTTGGCTGGGCTGGGTTCTCATTCGGAGGCTAGACTGGGGAAGAATCCACTTCCAGGTTCACTCAGGATGTGGGCAGAATTTATCCCCTTACAGTTGTCTGGCCCTGGCTTCTTGCTGGCTATTGACTACAGACCCGCAAGTTCCTAACAGTCATCTGCATTTTTAGAAGATGCTGACAGTATCTTATAACATGGGTTTTCCCCACACAACTGTTTACTTCACCAGGTCTGCAAGGACATAAGCATGTGAGTGACAACCCATCACCCTTGCCATATTGTATGGTTAGGAACAAGTCACCATTTCCACCCACACTCAAGGGGAGGACTGAACACAAATGCAGACACCATGATGCAGGGACAATCAGAAGATGCCCTCAGCTGACAACCACTTGCCCATAAGCTTTGTCTGCCTAAAGGCCATCCTTCCTCTATTTCTCACTTTCAGGAACCCACCTATAAGCCTCCTAACCTGAAAGCAACTTTCTTTCAGGAATGTTTGTGGCTGGCACTATGTGCCTTTCCTTTGACCCAACTCCAGAAGCAAGGTCCAGTTTCTCAGCTCCAGCAGTGTGAGGGGAGGCTAGGTTTGCATCGGGAAGGGCTAAGTCAATGTGCATAGAACCTTGTGAGACTATTCCAGTGCTGGGGTAGTTGGGGATATTTGTGCCTTTCTCTTTCTGAGTCATGGCCTCCTTAAAGGAAGAGGTCTTCTCATCTTGGGGAAATCACTTAACCAACTGTGATAATAATTGCTAACATTTATCCAGCACTCCTTATGTGCCAGGTACTGTAAGATGTGCTTTGCATACATAATTGTGTCTTAATCCTCACAACAATGACTAAGAGATTTTAATAAATTTCCAGAAGATAGCAAGCAGAGGGGTGTGAGCTGACCTATAAAACAGGAAGAAGATGCTGTGGTTGGGATCCTGGCAGTAGCACACAGCCAAGATTCCGCCCACTGGAACACCGGGGAGGCACAGGGACCAGAGGCAGTCGGCGCGCGCAGGGTTGGGGCGAGAAGCCCGGCCGAAAAAGGAGGTCTTTGCTGAGTTGCATCTTGAACCACTCCCCAGGCAGTACCCAGCCTACCAGCCAGAGCACAGGCAGAGGGGCCAGCCTGAGGGCACATCCTAATGGCCTGTAACTGAAGCCACGGATCAGAACCACTGATCAGCACCACAGGGAAAGCCAAAGTTGGGCTGGGCCCCAGAATGTAACCCTTTCCATTCTGATGTTGGGAGTCCAAACCCCCTCACTCTAAAAGGAATCTTGCAGCAGCCACAATTCTCCCTGCCCCACTCCAAGCCCAAAGTCAGAATTATTACCCCAAAAGAAAGTCCTGCTAACCAAAAGAGGAAACACACACCCGTGTCCCTGTCTTTAGCTTTCTTACATGAAAAGACAACCAGCGACCACCAGGCACATGAGACAAATCAGCGGCATGAAAGAGAAAAACGAAGATAAATGCACTGAAAAAAACTAAGACCAGAGGAAACAGAGCAAATTAAGTGAAAAGCACTCTAAAAATACTCTGATTAACATACTCAGAGATATTTGAAATGATTATTATATCCATAAAGTAAAAAACAGCATGCACTGAAATAGGAACACAGACGACCAAAATAAGCACTTGGTTTCTGAAAGATCCCTATAAAAACACCAGGAAGATGAGAAAATAGTGTTCAGTAAATCTCCAAGAACAAAGAGCAAAAAGACAAGGTGATTGCACTTTTAAGCAAATAGATAAGGAACACAGGAGGCAGCTTCTAGGAGGCCAACATCTAGAAACAAAATGAAGGGAATAGATGGGGGGAAATAGTCAAATAGATAAAGTAAGAGTATTTCTGCGCACTAAAGAAAAACACTAACCTGCAAACTGGAAGGGCCTACTACAAGTACCAAGCAGAATGAATAAAAAGAGTCACTGTAAGGCTAATTATCATAAAATTACATAACACCTAAGAAAACAACAACAATCCTAAAAACTTTTAGAGGGGGAAAAAAGGCATCTACCAAGACATAAAAAACAAACTGACATCTGCCCTGTTGTCAGCAATTGCTGGAAAACAAATGTACCTATGCCCTTAACATTCTGGTCGAATTCTATTCATGGCTGAACTAGTAACCAAATGGGAACCAAATGGGAACGCTGATGAGAAGAAAGGAGGGTCTTTCAAAGAGACATTTTTCTACACTCAAAGTCAATCTTTCAACTGGCTTCTCTTGAGAAATAACTTGAGGATATGCTCTAGGAAAATGAGGAAGTAAATTAACAAAAGACAAAAAAGAGGATATGGAATTCTCCAGAGAGGAGGGTGTAGTGGCCCCAGAGTGAGGAGAGAAGGGAGTGAACAGAGAGGCTCATTCTGTCAAGGACAGGAAGCTGGACGATCCCAAAAGAGAGGGAACCGGATGCGGCGTATGTTGTGACTGAGAGTTTGCGGAAGGAACTCAGGTTATGATACTGGCAAGAAGTACAAGATAAAACAAAGGCGATCACAAATCCATGAACACCATACAAAATGAACACAAGTGAAGATCGTCATCCGAACAAAGGCAAACCAGCAGGCAACCGAGTAAGAGAAAGCACGTCCTTGATGATCTGCATTTCCTCTGGAAAGCGACTCAAGAGTAATGGAAGTACGCTCACAGAGAAGGAAGGCCACCTCAGCGTCCTACCAGAGATGGGGTCCTCTTTTTCCTTCCCTTCAGTATTTACATGATCATAATGACAAACATCTTGCTTTTTGTTTTTTTGGTTTTGGTTTTCAGTTTTTAAAGCATTGGAAATGTAAATCAAAAATAAAACTTTAAGCCTCCTAATTGGCTAAAAGGAACCCCCTGGCCAATGGAAAACAGTAACACAAAATCTCAGGCTATGGCAGAAAAGGAGATCAGATATACCATTACACCCCTTCCCTTGAGTTAGATACAACAGACCAGCATTAACATTCAAATAGAGACCATAGGGCTGAAAAAACAGACCATGACAATAAGATACCAAATTTCAACCTGACTTTGGTATAGCCTCATGTGATGGATAGCAGGCCCTGAAGGAAATAGAAATTTTACCCCCAAATATATAGCTTTAGCGTATTTTGAAATAGCCCTGCAAAGCTGTCTTTCATGGGGAGATATTTACATCTATGGAGAATCTCTGTTCACATAGCCAGATCTTTCCTTTTCCAGGCCTTCCCAGGTCTAGGAGGGGTTAACTGAGAATCTGATACATTTAAAGTCTGAATAACAGACACTTGTCATCTATTTTCTCTAAGAGCTGCCACTTAGGACAGGGGTCCCGAGCCCACGGGCCTTGGACTGGTACCTGTCCGTGGCCTGTTAGGAACTGGGCTGCACAGCAGAAGGTGTGTGGCAGGCAAGTGGGAAAAGCCTCATCTGTATTTACAGCCACTCCTCGTTGCTTGTGTTGCTGTCTGAACTGCTGTCAGATCAGGGAAGGCATTAGATTCTCGTAGGAGCACAAGCCTTATCGTGAACTGCACATGAGAGGGCTCTAAGTTGCGTGCTCCTTATGAGAATCTAGTGCTTGATGATCTGAGGTGGAGCTGAGGCAGTGATGCTAGCCCTGGGGAGCAGCTGCAGATACAGATTAACATTTAGCAGTGAGGTTTGACTGCACAGAGACCGTAATAAACCAAATGTGTGAGGACTCCTATCAAAACCCTATCAGTGAGTGGCATGTGAGCTGATGTACTTCAATTGTGCAGCTGCAGGCTTTAAGTCAGAATCAACGCTTATTTAGTCTACATGTGGCCTTCCCATTATTTTATCTACCACTTCTGTCTGTGGCTCTTTTTTTTTTTAATGGTGAGGTGTATAATTATTTCATTATATATTACAATGTAATAATAATAGAAATAAAGTGCACAATAAGTGTCATGTGTTTGAATCATCCCGAGACTATCCCTCCCACTCTGGCCTGTGGGAAAATTATCTTCCACAAAACCGGTCCCTGATACCAAAAAGGTTGGAGACTGCAGTCCTATGAGGATTCATATCAAGAACTTTGGCTTCTTCAACAATACCTCCCATTTTATCGCAACTTAATATTCTCTTTACTGATCTGAACATCCTTCATAGACAGAGCTTAACTAACTCTTTTTACCAATTGGCAGTCAGAAAATCTTTAAATTCACCTATGACTTGCAAGCCCTTGCTTGGAGATGTCCTGCCTTCTGGGCTGAACCAATGTGAACCTCAAGTGTATTAATTTATGTTTGTCTGTAATTTCTGTCTCCTTAAAATGTATAAAACCAAGCTGTAGTTCAACAATTTTGGGCAACTGCTCTCAGAATCTCTTCATATGGTGCCATAGGTCCAGGTTACTCAGATTTCACTCAGAATAAACCTTTTGAAATATTTTACAAAGTTTGGCATCTTTCATCAGCAGAAACTTGGTTTTCATAGCAGAACAGAATGCAAATGTTAAAAATCTTGATAATGTAAAAGTAAAATAGAGCTATACATGTAAGATAAACAGAAGGAACAGTGAAGAGAAGAAGAAAAGATTTTAATAAGTGAGGAGTCAGGAAAAACTGCTGGAAGTGGATGGGAAAAGAAAGAAAAGGGTTTATGTGTGGAACTTAAAATTATAGATACAGGCCGTGCGTGGTGGCTCAAGCTTGTAATCCCAGCACTTTGGGAGGCTGAGGCAAGAGGATTGTCTGAGTCCAGGGACTTTCCACCAGTCTGGGTGACTTGGTGAGACCTCATCTCTACAATAAATAAAAAAATTAGCCAGGCGTGGTGGCGTGTACCTGTAGTTCCAGCTACTTGGAAGGCTGAGGCAGAAGGATCGTCTGAGCCCAGGAGGTCAAGGCTACAGTGGCCATGCCCGTGCCACTGCACTCTAGCCTGGGCAACAGAGTGAGACTCCGACTCACAAAAAGAAAAAAATTACAGATACAACAAGGAAGAGTACTGAGTACACTCATCTGAATATCAAATATTAGGAAGGAAGAGAAAAAAGAAGGAAATAGTGGATTGAAATTAATCTTGTTTTTAATTGGATAAATTATATAATAAATTAATTAAGGCAGTGGATATTGTTTAAAGTTATCCAGTGAGAAATTGATTTTTCTACTTTCTGATTATGGATATAAGTAACAGAAGAAATGAAAGCACAAACCTTTAGAAGAGATTTCCTCTAGAAGTAGAACTGGGGGTGAGAAAGTTTCAGCAGGGAATCAAACTGATGTTTTAAAATATTTTAATTTTAAAGATACCTAAATCCAGATGCTCAAGGCCCTTAGATGACATGGCATCATTTTTCCATATAACCTAGACACATTCTTCTGTATACTTTAAATCACCTCTAGGTTACTTATAATACCCAATACAATGTAAATGCTATATAAATAGTTAATCTGTATTTTTTGCTTGTATTCTTTTTATTGTTATTTTTTTGACTGTTTTTTATTCATCAGTGACTAAATCAAGAGGTACAGAGGACAGACTGTTTGATTAATTAAAAAAAAGATCTACTGAAGTGACAGTTTATAAAAATAAAAGAACCATGAACTTATACTCGGCTTAACAGCTAGAACAATTTTTGTTAGTCAGAACTGGCTGACTGCAAAAAATGCCACCCCCCAAGTCTCAGAGGCTGAGCACCAGAAAGGTTTGTTTTGAGTTCACATCACTATTTGGGGGGTGGTATCTCAACATTCTTCTGGGCCCAGACTCTTTCACTATTGTGGCTCTTCTGTTTCCTAGGAACATTTGAGTCCTCCCTGGAACCCCTGCGGCAGGTGACAGCAGAGAGAGCATAGCCTGGAGATGGGACCCATACCTGCATTCCTCTTTTGTGTACCACTGGCAGGCACATGGACCACCTAAACTTCAAGGGCAGCTGGGAAGTGTGGCCCAAGCTCGTACCCCGCAATAAGGGGATACTGATAGGTGAGCTTCTGTCATTCCCTGCTTCTACTCCGACTCCGTGTCCATCCCCGGTCTCCTCCAGGATAGGTCATTTCCTCTGTTACTGTGGGTTTACCATTCGCCTTCTTTATTTTATATGGTTATATCATATGTGTTTGGGTCCCTAAACGGAATACCACTCAGCACTTGTTTTGAGCTTTGTGTAAATGGGAACATTCAATATCAGATTATGAGGATCCTTCTGAGATTTGGTTTTTTATTCAATATTATGTTTATAACATTCATCTGTGATGGTGTGTATAGTGGTGGCTGATTCATTTCAGTAAAGAACAATATTCCACCACATGAGTAGATCAGAGTTTATTCATTTTTTTGTCCTGTGGATGAATACTTTGTTTCTATTTTGAAATCATCTCTGCAACTTGTATAAGATGCATTATCATTGTATCTTGGACATGATATATTTTCTTTTAAAAATATATGTCACTGAATATGATGCTGCTATGTGAAAATGCAAAACTTAGATCTCCTGCATCTATCTTGTGACCATGAGGGAAGAAATGCAAGGACACAAGCCAACAACTTGAGGATGACAGTTTGGAAAGATGGGAAAACTCTAGCCCTCAGCCACACATCTGAATCATTGACTTCACTCACTCTGGAATAATTCTATCTCTTAACATGTGAAGTGAAACCCATGTTTTAGCCATTGTGAAATGGATCTTGTGTTACCTTCAGTTGACACACAGATCCTGAAGCCATTATTTTTTATAAATGATGTAAGCTGTATTTGCCAACAGAGAACAATATGAATGTATGTTATTGAGTTAAAAAAAAGGAATATGAACAGAATGTCCTGTTAAATATTATCAAGTGGATTCATCAGTGTAGATTGGAAACAAATAAGAAACAAATTCCAGTGGCCATGCAATTCGAGTTTATTTCTCATTGACATGAATAGTTCATGTAGTTGTTCAGCAAGTGAAGTTCTACATGGCAGGCCCAGGCTCCTTCCGTCTTGTGGCTGGCTCCTCCCTGCTCTAAGTCCTCCAGGTCCTCTCCATTTAGCCAGAGGGCAGGTACTAGAGCGGTGCCTTTGTGGGATGGGCCAGGACTGGAAGAGGCACATGTCACTTCCACTGGCAACAGCAGTCACGTGACCATTAACAAAAGTATTCAGTGACATTTAGCAGAGCATGGTAAGCAAGACCTATTCACAACAATCACCATCAGTATAAGAAACATTGCAACTAGGTCTTGCAGTAGAGGAGAGAGATTGGACTCAACTCCAAACATAGCGGGGGCCAGTGGGGATTTATAGCCAAGGAGCATGGTGGGCTCAGTGGATGGAAAATGACTAAGAGGAAACATCAGGGGTCAGGGAGATCTTGGCTAGACTGACCTAACAGGATTCTTGCTAAAGGCAGGCCAGGGCGATCAGACATCACCTGAGGGATGGTGGGAGATTAGGAAGCTGACCAGATATTTGGTATCAAGCCTGGGGGTTCTTGCTAAACTGACTTAGCAGGATTATTTCCTAAAACTGGATTTTATAAGGAAGGGCACAGATGGACCCAGGAGATGTTTCAAAAGCCGGGGTACAGTTTGGCCAAGTAAAGCGTCTTTATTACCATGCAAGGGAGGCTGAGTTCCCAGGAAAAGGAGGAGAAGGCAGATGTGGTGAGCTCTTATCAGTATGGGTTACACATATACCCTTAGAAATCTGATTTTAGTGGTTGCCTCTTGGGGTCTGGGTGGATGTTTGGAGACCCTTCCTTTGTTTTTCATTTCTCTCTGCACTGTTTGTTTTCAATGAGATTTTATGTATTTTAAAACCAAAACATAGGGAAAAATGAAAAAGTTCTGATTGGGAGGAAAAAAATCACATTTATTGTGCTCTTTTGGGGTGGGGGTTGGTAGGCTTCTCACACCTCTTCTTCAAGTCCATAGGAAAGACCGCAACCTGGGGCCCTGGGTGTGACTATCACCCCCACTTCACAGGTCTAGAAACCAAGGCCCCAAAGGCAAGATGATGCTCCAAGTTGTAGGGCCAATCCCTGCCCAGCTAGAGAGCTCACTGTCCCACATACCCTGGACCTGCAGTGTAGACTGGGAAGTGAGAGTTCAACCAAGAACTCATGATTTCTTTGAAAAGAAAACAAAAATTTGCAGCTTTCCAGGTTTATATTTACATATCATGAAAGAATTCTAGGGATACTGTAGTAAAGTTATAAATATAATTCTGCAGTTTGAAAAATGTCTATTGTATAGCAGAGTGGACGGATGTGTCCCCCACAATCTATAGGTTGATGTCCTAGCCTCCAGTATCTCAGAAGATCACTGTATTTGGAGATAACATCTTTCAAAAAGTGATTAAAGGTCTAAAAGGTGGACCTAGTCCAATTTAACTGGTGTTTTTGTATTAAAAGAGGAGATTAGGACACAGACACTCATTGAGGGATGACAAGTGAAGACACAGGAAGATGGTGGCCATCGGCATACCAAGGCTAGAGGTCTCAGGAGAAACCAACCTTGCAGATACCTTGACCTCAGACTTCCAGCCTCCAGAGCTGTGAGAAATACATTTCTGTTGCTGAGGCCGCCTGGCATGAGGTACTTTGTTACGGCAGCCCATGCAAGCTGATACATATGGTTTGGTGAGTGAATTGATCCCAGAAATCTCCAGGATTGGGGAAATTAAAAATGCTGGCGAGTTGGAGAAGGGGATGGGCAGGAAAGCGCATTTTAATGAATGTGTGTTCTGGTCTTGTGTGTTGTCTTTGGGATTTTAGCTTGAAAATGAAATTTAAAATGCACGTAGGAGGCTTAATGAATTGAAAATGTCTGCCTTGTGGCTTTTCCCAAGGGGAGAAAAACAACTGAATTAAAATTAGAAGGGAAAGTGTTTGTACTATTGGGGAAACATTATAATGATAGATATTAAATTCAGAATTCCCAAAGGCTGGCCAGATTGGAAATGGACCCGGCCTCATGGCTGGTATCTGTTGAGTTTGCCAGCTTGGACCTGCTCACCACGGAGAGTGACCATCTCATCACAGGCTGTGTCCAGCTAGGACACTGAAGGTAAAACTCGCCAAAACCCACACGTGAGCTGTGCATGTGACCACATTAAAATTCAAACCTCATTACTCAAATGATAACTTAAACACAATTAAAATCCAACAAGAAACTTGGGAAATATTTCACAACATATGTTTAGACAAAGGGTGGATGAGCTAAAGACATAAAAATAGGATCATAAATAAACGATAAAAAACCTGCCACGCAGAGACTGTCATAAGGTCTGAGCCAGAAAGTGACCAAAGCAGCTGCACATATGGTCAGTGCACAAATAAAAAAAAAAGTTTAGATTCATTATCAATGGGGTACCTGGAAATCTGAGCATGGATAAGTGAATAAATTGCCACCCAACCATTTGCACGTATGAAAACATGCTGTTACCCAGTGTCAGTCAGTATGTGGGCCACCCCAGGGGGCCCACCCTACAGCAGGAGTGGAAGTGATGTCTGCGTTTCTGAAGGGGATGGGACAATACATAATGGCCCTACTGAAAATACACTTATGGCTTTATGCCAAGATGCCAGTTGGAGGACTTTATCCTGAAGAAATTGCCAAGGCCGTGTACAAAAATGTGTGCTCAGTACTGTGTGTTACAGTGATGTCCACTCATTCATTCACCCAGGAAACACAGAGAGAGATTCTGCTATATGCCAAGATCATGAGAAATAAAGTGATGGGCAAAAATCAGAGAGCCCTGTGCTGCAGGGTCTGGGCCCTGCGAAGCGGGTGAACATTGAACATTGCCCAGGTAAACAGAGAGTTGCTTTGAAAGTATCCATGAAGGTGGTGGGAGAGAGAGTATTGTCCCTTTGGTGAGCCATGCCAGTCAGCAGGTCAGCAGAGGGGGACGAGCATGTCTGAGAGTGGGCCTGTGAGCCCAGGGAGGCTGCAAGGGTGTCCAGGGAGGCCTCATAGATGCCCATCCACATGGGCTTGGGACTTCATTGTCAGAGCAACAGCAGGCTCTGAAGGAGTTTGGAATTGCTTTTCCTCTGAGTGGAGATGGGCTGGGGAAGCAGGAGACAGCAGGTTCTGGGGTTAGGAGGCAGGAGATGGGGACAGCTTGGACCCAGGGAGAGTTGGAGATCCAGAGGGTGATTAAGACAGCCTGTGGCATGGCTTAGAAATGCAATGAGCATTGTGTCCGTGAAGTAGGAAGCTGCCAGGTCCATTGCCAACACAGACAGAGGAGATAAACAACAGCATGTGTGTACATGGAAGGAGGCTGCTTTTGAGAAGAGGGAAGCGAGGAAGAGGGTGGGCAGGGAAATCACACCCCTAAGTTAAGAGTGTTTCTCTTCGTGCTGTGCAATTATGGGTAATTTTTTCCCTTTCATTGTTTGTTTCCCGAGTGTTCGGCATTGAACAAATATTGACTTTGTAATTTTAAGAAATGTATTATGAAAAAGATAAAAGCAATACACAAAGGCTCTTTGTTCTACTTTGCTGGGTCCAAACACCTGGCCGTTTGGGCCTCCCTGTACGTGGGCAGGCTTCATGCCACCTGACCATCAAGTATGTGACCCCAGGAGGACGTAGCTCAAGGAGCTGACATGACCACCACTGAACAGCTGTGAGCACTCCGTGTGCCAGCACATGGACTCCAAGAGAGAGACACAGGCCCACCCAAGTACCCCAGCCTCACGTCCTGTGAGTGAATCAGGGAGATGGTGTGTCAGGGAGTGTGTTCTGGGCCAAGGGCCAAGCAGTGCCTGCGCATGCACACACTCACACAGAGCCTGACACAAATGCACACACAGAGCTTACACACACATAGAGACACACACCTGTACAACCTTGCACAGCACATCTACACACAGTCTTACACACACACATGAACACTCAGACTTACACAATGTGGCTTTACACACAGATGTACACACAGAGCCTGACACACACAGAAACATACACAGATACAATCTTGCACAATGCAGCTACATACAGAACTTTACACACACACGCACACTCACAGACTTATACAATGCAGTTTCACACACATACACAAACACCGAGCCTTACACACATGCATGTACTCACACAGACTTACACACTGCAGCTTCGCACACATATGCACACACACAGGGGACACACAAGTACATACACAGTCTTATACAACACAGTGTCACACACGTATGCACACACAGAGCCATACACACATGCACACACTCACACAGTCTTGCATGATGCAGTGTCACACACATATGCATCCACAGAGCCCAACATACACACATGCACACACTCACATAGTCTTGCAAGATGCAGTGTTGCACACAGCCTGCAATGAAATGGCAGCAGTGTTGACAGAGAACCAGCGGATCTTCTTTCTGCCCTCTGGCTGGAGGATGTCACATGAGAAGATGAATGGAGGAACAGTGCATGTGGCCTGTGGTGTGACCCCCATCTCTTTGTGAAAGGACACCTGCGGGGGTATCCTGGATAAGGTGTGAGGTCTGGGTCAGGCTCCTGGCCCGGGTCCCCTCTGGGGGGCAGGCTAGGGAGGGCTGGGAGCACAGCATTTGCCTTGTGTACATCAATGGATATTTATTATACAGAGTGTATTTCTTTTACAAAGTAAACACTAATAGACCTTTTAAAAACCAGCTAGAGTCAAGACCAGCTCCCAAGTGGGCAGCTGACTTTGTAACAAGGGGAGTGCAGGAGAGCTGGTGGCTCCTGGGGGCATCCAAGGGGGCATCGCAGGCAGGGTTGCAGGTCGACTTCTGGCTGCAAGTCTCAGAAGGAATTTCTGGAATTTTGGCATTATGTAGGGATGTAAAACCGCCACTCTGGTCGAGAAAGAGAGGGCTTGGCAGACAAGGGTGTCAGGAAGGGTGCAGGGCTCCACCGGAGAGGAAGCTGTAACCCTGTGGGCACTTTCCTGGGAGTGGCAGCAGCAGGGGGAGGCATAGACGAGGCCGTTGACCAGGACTTGGTTTTCCCAGCAAGTCCCTGGGAAGACAGGTGGCAAGGAGGCGATGACCAAGGTTAGGTTAAGGATGAAAGTGTGGGCCTGGAACAAGCAAACCCAGAGGCTGGTGGGCCTGGGAGGTGGTGGGAGGTCCAGAGGCCAGGACCTACTGCCATGGGAGGGCCAGAATTGTGGGCTGGAAAACCAGGAGGCCAGGCAGAGGGTGGTGTTCTGTCATGTGACGTTTCAGAGATGGTGAGGGTGAACGGAATCTCCGAGGACTGGGGGCAAAGACCATCCCAGCTAAGTATTAGAGTTATGCTGAATGGTGGTGGCGGCACTGGGAAAGGGACAAACCCAGGACAGGGGACAGAGGTTGAAGACTCTATTTACCATGTGAGAGTTGCAGGGGCAGAATGGAGAGGTTTGGGGGACATGCACCTGGGATAACAGTGTGGGTCCTGAGGAAGAAGGGACTGAGCTCTCAGGTGGTCACCCACAGGGTAGCAATAAGAGGCTTGGAGCTCTGGGGCTAGGAGCTTTTCTCTGGACCTGGCCTTGGTCCCAAGGGGCATCAAGAATAGGGATTCTAGCAAGCCAGCTGCTGGCCTTGCAGGGGACGGGTGATGTGTTGGTAGAAATCCTGGCTGGGTTCAGCCTGCAGGAAAAAGGCATGGAATGCCAGGCCCAGGAGCATGGGTGATGTGACCAGACTATGCAGAAACACTGCAGATGCCTCACATGGAGTGATGGCGAGCAGAAGGATGGCCTGGCACAGTGAGGCTGGCATCAAGGGGTTGCCAAGGGTTGTGGCTGGGAAAACAGAGAGCAGGGATGGCTCCATGGAATGAATTCCTGCTGGCCTGCAAACTCTGAAAGGCTATGTGCAAAGGTTCAGGGGAGGATAAATCCATGGAGGAGGTGGGTTTACTTAATGATAGGTACATACGCTATTTGATGGCAAACGAGACAGTAAAACATGTAATTAGCAGATGCACAGCACTGGCTGCCAGAGATTACAACGAAAGGCACTTAAACACAACCAAGATTAAGAGTCAACTTGTAAGGAAGTAAGTTAGAAGACTGACAGCATTCTGGAGGTAAAAATAAAGGCCTAGTGGGAGCCTGGGCTCTGTAGTTAGACAGAGAGGATGCGAATCCTGGCTCCAACTTGTGACCATGACCATGGGACTTAGTGTGTTTGCTTTCTTTATCTATAAAGCATATACCTCAAAGGGTGGATGTGAGGAATCATATGCATTCAGCAAATCTCCTAGCCCAAGTGCTTAATCAGTGCTGCCGTCAATATTAATACCACCATCATTGTCATCTCATCATCATCACCATTAATATCATCACTGTCACCATCACCATCACCATCAACTCCATTACCATCAACAACATTAACACCATTATTGCTATCAACACCACTATCATAACCATGAGACTATCATCACCATCACCATCAACACTATTACTATCATCATCTTTGTCATTGCCACCACCATTCACACCATTACTCTCATCATTTCATCATCAACACCATCGTAATCATTACTCTCATCATCATCACCACCATCATTCTCAACACGATTACTATCATCATGTTTGTTATCACCAGCACCATCGACACCATTACTGTCATTCCTTCATCATCACCGTCACCATCAACACTATTGCTCTCATCATCATCATCACCATCACCATCAACACCACTGCTATTATTGCATCATCACTATCACCATCGACACCCTTGCTATCATTATTTTGTAATCACCATCAGCATCAACACTACTGCTCTCATCATCGTCATAACCATCATCATCAGCATTACTATCATTACATCATCACCATCACCATCAATACCACCAACATAACCATTACTTCATCACATCATCAACACCATTGCAATCATTAATCTCATCATCATCACCATCACTATCAACACGATTGCTATCATCATGTTTGTTATCACCAGCACCATCAACACCGTTACTGTCATTACTTCATCACCATCACCATCAACACCCTTGTTGCCATTATTTTGTAATCATCGTCAGCATAAACACTACTGCTCTCATCATTGTCATAATCATTGTCATCAACATTACTATCATTACATCATCACCATCACCATCAACACCACCAACATAACCATTACTATCATCATCACCTCCACTACCATGAACGCCATTACTGTCATCATCATCTTCATTACCATCAACACCACCATTATCATTATCACTGTTGATACTACTTCTACATTATTATGTTCATCACGATTACCACAATTGTCACTGTTGTGGTCATCATAATCATCATCGCCACATCTTATTTGTATTGTTGTTGTTTTTAAGACTGGAAGTTAGGAGCTCCTCGGGTCTTCTAGAAACAACCGAACACAGAGATATGTTACATTTTAAACCATTCCATGGTGATAAAAAAGAAAGAGAACTAGAGGAACTACATGACTTGTCCAGTATCATGGAGGTTTAGTGGGGCATTAGTTGTGAAAGTCAGGTGGCTCCCAGCCCTTGTACCATGCCAGACCCCTCCTACTATGTGGCATCTCTTATTTGCATTTCTATATCACCATAAGCAGAATAAGGGAAGAAACAGACAAGACTCACAAAACCACTCATCCATTTACTACTTAAACATAGTTAGTATGCTTACTGCATACAGTCCTTGCGTTACACTCTGGGTATCTGATGGTAGGACCCTGCCCTGGGGGTGCTCAAAGTGCAGTGAGAAAAACAGCAAGGATCCCCAGGGATTCCCACCATGTGTGAGGAGGCAGAGGAGCAGTGACATTTATCCTGTTGGCAGAGGGTCATGGAAGGCTACGTAGGGGAGAGATTCTGAGGTTATGGCACCCAGGGTTCTGGGCCAGCTAGAAGGCAGAATTGGGAACCATCTGGAGACTCCTGGAAGAGGTGGCCCTGGAATTGGATGGAAGGATGCTTGTGAGGTTCGAAAAAGGCAGGGTCTTTCCACACTTCTAGGCCTGTTCAAGATGTTGGGTAGAGAGGGGAAGGAGCCCAGTTCATGCCCCAAACACTGGGGAGACTAGACTCAACGAGGAGGGAAGCTGTCCTCAATAATCTGGAAAATGGACTTGGCTACATCAGGGGCAGACCACACCTCTTCAGAGGAGACCATGCTGCCATCCACCACATCTTAGGCATGTGGGGAAGATGTCAATCACCTGAGATCAAGTTACCCCTTCCTGCCTGCCTCTCTTCCACCTGCTGGCCAGGTCCCAACTTTCAACAATGGTCACTTGGTCTTCACTGAGGTCTGCTCTAAAGCTCTACTAGATTTCTGGGTTTCAGAGGTGCGTCCAACTTTCTCCTCTGCAAATCCTCCCAAGCTTGACTTGTCCAAGTCAAGCTCTCCCTTGGCTCGATGGCTGGGGGGATTCCAGCCTCTTTCCTCAGTTTGCTGTGGACTTCCTTTGGAGGGAACTCCTCTCCTTACCATTTGCTGACTCTGGCTCAATGTTTTGAAATTTCAACAAACATTTATTGAGCACATACTATTTGTCTGGGAATCGTTATGGGACTTTAGAGCTATTGATTCTTTTACTCTTGAAACATCCCTCCATGGTGGTGATATCATCTTATCATGGAGGAAATTCAGACTCAGAAAGGTTAGGTAGTTTCCCTAGAGCCATAATACATGTATGGTTATGGGGATAGAGAGTCAGGGAGAGGCTACAGACCTGTGAACTCTCAGGTGGAAGGACCCCAATGATACAGCAGCCATGGTGTACCAAACAAAGCCCAGGATACAGGTTTTACCATCTAGAACTATTCTAGCAAGTGGCGCATATATCATCTTCATCCAGGTGATTCATGTGCTCAGTGAAAGCCTCCTTGGAGCTGTTGAGAGGCGGGAAGGGGGTTAGTGGAGACCCAGAGCTCCTGCTGGTGACCAGACACTCTCTGCCACTTGCTTGCTGTGCGACCTTGGGCAAGTTCTCCGCCTTTCTGTGCCTCCATATCCCGACCTTGAACAGAGCCGTCATGAAGTCGGTGCTCAGCATGTGCCATTGGCTGTTCCTCCCACCTCACAATCCCTTTGCTGCCTGGGCCCTCTGCCTGTACTCTTGACAAAGCAGTGAGGGCCAGGAGTCCACGTCCTCAGGGCCCTGATGACCCCAAGGGGAGCACAAGCCCTGACTCCTTGAGGGCCCAGCGGACTGACCTCCACTGACCTGCACCCCCACCCCACCCGAGAGCCACCAGGGCTGCAAGGGTTAGTGACGGAGCCTCATACCAGGGCCAACATGTCCTCTCTGCCCCCTTCCCACATCTATGTCTTGGCACTACCCTGCAGCTGGCCACCTCCTCCCTCTGGGCCCCCATTAGTCTGTGATTAGATATACATCTTTGCCTCCTATCAAGAAGCTCCTGAATTGGGCCATTATGCGGAGGAAAAAGGGTTTTTCAATGATCACCAGGGAGAGGCGACGCCGCCAGCGCTGAGTGGAGAATCAATTTGAGCCTGGGAAGGCCTGGCCATCCATCTCCCTTTGCTGGGTAATTTAGGTCTCGGAGCCGACAGAGCAGATAGCAGAGCCGCAGTGGCATCACGGCCCGCCCAGGACTGAAGAATGCAACCTCGCACTGTGGTCATTATCTTGGGGAGGCCACTGTGAGGGGGAGGGGTGGGAAAAAATTGGGCCTGTGGGGACAGAGGGATATTTCCACTCTGGATGCACTTGGAGGAGGCAGTGGGTTGCACGGCCGTGTGGCAACCTCCATGCAGTCTTTGGTTTATGGGTTTGGTTCTGAAAGGCAGCTGCAGGGACAGGTGAGGTGGCCCCAGGGAATGGACATTGCCCACGTCGTCGTGTGCAGGCTGGCTTGCTGCTGCTTCCAACCCCCTTCCAGATTGTTCTCTCTTCACCACTGAATAATTTGGGTCTCAGACAGGACCCACCCTCTAAGCCCAGCTCCAACATGGAGGGATGAGGGAGGGAATGAGCAAGGATGCCTGCTAAGCTGATATCTGCAGTCCCCACTGGACCCCTTGCCTTGGCTGGTGTTAGCTTACTGCACCTGAGCAGCCCATGCCCAGGGTGGGCATTGTGGCTTCAGCTCACACATATGAGTCTGGGGGTCAGAGTGGTTCAATGACTCACCAGGGAAGCTCAGGGCTCAAGGTGGAGCTGGGTCAGCCCATGGGAGTATGGTCCCTTCTAGAATGCCAGCTACTCACGATCTCTGACACCCTGGGATGGTCAGAATTGCTACTCACGGGAGAGGGAGACTGAGGCTTGGTGGGACTGGGTCATCAGTCAAGGTCTCAGAGCACAGGAGAGGAGACCTGGGACTGCCTGATGCTGGAACCTGTTTTCAGGCTGTGTCCTTTGGGAAGGCAAGTCCTCAAAGGACCCATCATCTGACCCTCAAGGCCTTGTGCTGAGTGAAGCTGCTGGGGGTCTTGCCCTGGCAGCCACAGACTCCCGTAGCCCCTCTCGAGAGGCTTTGTGGGGCCAGATGGATAAGTCTCCCTTGTGGAATCTCTTCTTTCCCTTGGGGTCCTGCCAGCCAGGCCCTGGTATGGGGCAGCCTCCCACTAGCCTGCACGGGATAAGCCCCTTGCTCCTACAGAGTGACTAAGGACAGAACCCAGGCCCTCTCCAGCCTGACTCCTGTCTGTGGGGGGAGGGTGTGGGTTGTTCTGTTTTGACAGGGCAGCTGCAGGCTGTGCTGTGGGACTTGTACTACGGCAGGAGCCCTGTGGGGGGCGCAGAAGATGATCCTACTCACCCCTCCCCTTGCTCCCTGCATCCCTGGCATTTCTTCTAGTTGTCTTCCACCGGGCCTTACAGGCTCAGGCTCCAGGCTCGTCCCCACTATGTGCGGGCCACAGGGGAGAATGGACCAGGCAGCCCTCAGCTGCTCGCATACCCTGAGTCAGGGCACAGGATGCAGGGGCGGCTGCATCAGCTTCCTCTCCCCAAATAGAGCAGTCCAGCCTCAGGGAAGAAGGGTCCCCCTGGCCCCTGGACCAAGCTACCATCCTGGCCTTTGCCCCTCAGTTCCCCTGCCTGGAGCTGGTCTTCAGCCTGGCTTGGGTCCCATGTGAGCCCCTTCCAGATACTTCCTGGGGATGCTGGCTACACTTCTCTGTATGGGAACAGGCCCACACTGGCCTGAAGGTGAGTATGTTTCATTGGGGGTGGTGGCTGGCACACAGTAGGTGCTCAGTGGCTTTTCCTTGAGCTGTGAGTAGGTGATTCCTGGCTGGGGGGATCCAGGCTCTGTGTGGGTGGATTGAAGTGGGTATTCACAGAGTCAGGGCTTGTGGTGGGGATTGGGCTGTAACCCCAGTTAGGGGAAAAGGATCTGAAAGTACAGCACAGAGGGGAGGGGTGCTCTAACCAACAAAGGTGGGTGAAAGTGATCAGCTTTCCCAATGGGAGGTAAACATGAGTTAAATTTCCTCGTCTATGAAAAACTAACACTTATCACCACCTGCACTTTGCCCTCCCTGGAACACTGACCCGGGAGTCTGGAATAACATCCCCCTGGATGGGGGAGCCACCTGAGCCCTCGGGGCCCTTGGGGCCATTGTAGAACTCAGGGCCCCACCAGCGTCTTTCTGGCTCCACTTCAGGGTATCCGGGCCCGAAGCTACAGCGGTCCATTTCCCTTTGTCACATGACTGGGACTCTGGTTGGGACCCAAAGGAGACACCTGCTTGGACAGGTGTGGATGGAGCAGCCATTCGGAGAGGGTGGCCACCAGCAGCTTCTACCACGCCCCAGCCAGGACACAGACTGCCTGGTCCCTCTCAGGAAGTGCCTTGCCAATTAATGCACAGGCCATTATTCGCTGTGGAACTGCAGCAATTGGAAAACTAACCTCTCAGCAGCAGGCCGGCCACCTTCACAACTGCTGGCCCTGCTGGAAGCACCCAGGCCATTCTGGATGCTGGGCAGGATTCAGAAGAAGATAACAAGTGGTTGGACCTGGATGCCCAGTGAGCAAGGCCTGCCCTCTCAGCCAGCTAGCAGCAGCTGGGAGACGGGCCCAGGACTTTCCCCAGAAGGGGAAGCACCCAGATTCCAGCTGGGCATGCCCTTGAAGCTTCTCCCAGCTTGGCAGGAGCCTGGCCCCAAACAGGGCCCAGCCTCCGCAACCTCAGCCCCTGCCCCTTTCTCCCGGGGTCTGTAGGCTTGTGCTACCTCTAGAGAGGGTGGGAAGGGCTCTGGATGGGGTCTGAGAGACCTAGGCTCAAGTCAAAATCCAGTCACTTGGTATATGCATGCAGGGAGATAGCCCCAATCCCCTACCCATTGCCAAGACTGGTCACAGCTCCTCCTTTGTGGGCTCTATGCCTCCACCTCCAGGCCTGCCTTCCAAACCCACGTGCTGGACACCTCCAGCAGAGTGATGAGCTCCTTGTACGAGTTCACCTTACTGCCATTCTGCCTGACATATACAGCAAGAACTGGTGCCCCAGTGCCTACTAAAGGGAATGCATACAGTAAGTGCTCAAAAGGGGAGTGAACATAAACACTTGCGTGAAGACCACGTGCACTAAGTCTCAGAGGTTTTGCATAGTCGGCATTCAGGGGTTTGGAGGAGGGAGAGAACACTTCTAGGTGGGGTGGTCAAGGTGGACCTCTGGAGGAGGGGAGAGGGGACTTGGGTCTGGCCCAATAAGTGGCGGAGGATTTGGGAAACGGGCAGCGAAGGATTTCATTCCCAGGCTGGCGGGTAGCGAGGAGGGGCCAGCGGACAGCTAAGCGTTTATACACTCATTATGGGGGTCTGTGTTTGCACTTGACTTGTTTACGTAACGCATGACCCTCAAGCACCCACAGGTAATGGGTAGAAGTATAGACAAGCTAGTGACGTCCGAGTGCTCATGTTGCAGTAACAGACAGCCCCAGCATCTCAGTGACTTTGACACCAGAGTGGCCCTTCCCTTTCTGTCCAACCGAGCACGTCCGTCCCAGGTCAGCAGAAGCCCTGCTCATTGCTGTCACTCAGGGCCCAGGCTGATGTCACATGTGCCCTCTTGAGTGTTGCTGCTCGCCACGCTAGAGGGAAAGACAGTCTGTCAAACATCCCTTGGCCGCTAAAGGTCCCACCTGGGTGTGACTGTCACCTTGGCACACAGCTCGAGGCTATGGCAAGTCACAGACGTACCTGAGTTCAACAGTGTGGGGAGTGCAGTCTCCAAGTCCTGGCAGGAGATTAGCCACATGGACAGGTCTGACCACCAGCACATGGAGGGAAAACAGTGCCGATCACATCCAAGTACACAAAAAGTATTTGTACACGAGGAAGTATGAACTGAGTTTCTTAGGCGGGCCACAACTTGATTCAGAACCTCTGATTTCTTGACAATTGGAGCAAGGGATGACACGCAAGGCACCGCAGAATCCTCACATCGAAGGGACTAACTGTTCAAGGGTAAATGATGTTTCCTGCTGGATATGGCCCAAGTTCCTGGGTCCTTGGAATGTGAGCTGGACTGTGCCTGGAACATGTGGATGAACAAGAGGGTGATGCTCTGTGACTGATTCGCAGGGATCCCACGTGACAAACAAAGGTCATGATGTCAAACAGAGATCATGGTGTCACAGGTGAATTCAGAAGATGTTGGTTAGGGAGAAGCCAGCATTCCAAGAACATGGCTGCATCCAGGATTTAAAATACTGGATGGAAGGGAGGCAGGGTGGGAGGGAGGGAGGGAGGGAAAAGGAAAGGAAATATAAAGAATATGGTATATAAACTAAAGATAGTCCAGTAAGGTTGTGTATCAAAAAACCCAAGTGTATTAGTCTGAGTTCTCCAGAGAAACAGGATAGATAGATAGATAGATAATAGACAGATGATGATAGATACAAGGTTGATACACAGATGGATGGACGGGTAGACAGATGGATAGATAGATAGATAGATAGATAGATAGATATAGATGATAGAGGTAGATAGAGATAGATAGATGATAGATAGATAGATAGATAGATAGATAGATAGATAGACGGTGATAGATACAAGGTTGATACACAGATGGATGGATGGATAGACAGATGGATGGATGGATAGATAGATAGATAGATAGATAGATAGATGTTAGATAGATGATAGAGAGAGAGAGAGATTTACTATAAGGAACTGGCTCACACAGTGACAGAGGCTGAGAAGTCTAAGGTCCACAGTTGGCCCTGGGAAATTGGGAGAGCCAGTGGTGTTGCTCCTGCCCAGGTTCAAGTCTGAAGGCAGGGGAAGGAGCCCAATGTCCTAACATGGAGGTGTCAGGCAGAGAGGACACCTTCTTTCTCACTCAGCCTTTCACTCTGTCAGGTCTTCACTGACTGGGTAGGGCCCACGGCATTGGGGAGGGCAATCTGCCATACTTAGTCCACCAAATTTGATGTTAATCTCATGCAGAAATACCCTCGCACCCACATCCCTGTGCCCAGTTGAGTGGACACATAGCACTAGCCAGCACACTGGGGGCTCAGAACAGTGATCATGTATCCTTAAGACTCATGGTTCTGACAGTAGTGGCTGATCTCGCCTGGGGCCCAGGCAGAGTCTGTCTGGGCAGCTCACTTCCACTGTCTCTTGTCCTCCCCCAAGACTGGCTAGCTTACCCGGCGTGTCCTTCTCAGACGCTGAAGAGCCAGCAAGAGGCAAGCAGAAGCATGCAAAACTTTCTTGGGGCTAACCTTCACGATGACTTTGTCTGGTCCTCTGGGAAGTCACACCACCAAATCTGAATCAGAACTTACCCCTCCCCCACACATCCACACACATCCACAGGTGAAGACATGTAGAGCTTCGTGGCAAAGGGAGCAGACACAGGGAAGGGTGAAAAGTTGGGCCAGTGATACAAACCTCCCTGGATGGTGTGTTCTCCACCACTGTCCTCTAAACCCCATATATAAGGCAGGAGCCATGGGTGTAGCAATCCAGCTGGCAGGTGCATGCATGCCTCTGTGTGTGTGTGTATACCTGTGCACATGTGTGGATGCTGGAAGGGAATGGGGTCTTGATAGGTGAGAAGGAGGACTTACTGGAGACCTGTGCCCAAGGTTGTGGCGAGGCCACAGAGAGCTGACCTTAGAGGCAGGAGTGGGGGAAGTGGGAGGATAAAAGGATACAATAGTTAAGTAATGTTTCAAAGTGCTTTCCTCAGCAGCCATGTTCCTTCACATCCATTGGCTCTTTGGAGCCCCCAGAACACTTGTGGATTCTGAACCCAATTCTGAGCTCAGTAATGTAGTAATAAACAGTCCTAAAGGTGGCCATTTCTCACTGAGTAAGCCTGGGAGGCCTGGTGGAGGACCTTCGCTTTTCTCTTGACCTTGACAAGTAGATCAGCCTCCAACAGGAAGGCAGTGGATGAGGGCATTGGAGACCCATGTGACGGTGCCAGGAGGGTGACAAGGGCCACAGTTTGATGAGTACCCACTTCTTCCAGGAGCTTTGCCTGGATTTGTTTTCTGACCTTAAAGCCCAGAGAGATGGGGACTAGGTCACAAGGTCCCTAAGACCTGAGCTGGGGCTGAGCCCCAGTCATTCTTGTCCAACCTGGGCCACCAGCAGGAGGCCTGTGCAGAAAGAGAGACCTCACTCTCAGACACCAATATCTGCTCCCTGGCAAGGGCCCTCCCGATCTGTCACCAAGGGCTACGTGTGAGCAGGAAACCAGGCTTTTGGGTGGAAGTGTCTGAGGTGGGTGAGCTGCAGGCCGGAGGGATCTGGAGAGGCGGGGATGGGTCTAAATCTCAGTGGACAAGGCGGGAAGGCTCTGCTCACATCCATGTCCCTGAGTGTCGCTGTCACTGCCAGCTCTGCTGTGAGCTGCAGGCTGACCCTACAGGGACCCAGCGGTGGGGGATCTTGGGGGATGATGGCTGCAGGGTGATGGGTCAAACAGGAAAGAGCCGGAAGTGCCGATGGAACCTGGCCTGGGGCAGGGGCAGCAGGACTCAGCAGGATTACCTGTCCTGACCTGCAGCAGGGCCATCCTCTGAGCCAGTCTTCCTGTGGGAGTCCCTACATCCCAGGTGAGTGTGCACAGGCTCAGGGAGGTGCAGCCACCGTTCCTGGGCACACAACCAGCAAATGGTAGCTGGTAGCTGCCTGCCCTGCTCCCTATATCCCAAAAAGAGACAGTGGTTGAGAGGTATGGTGGGGCCCTATCTCTGGGGCCCAGAGGGTAGTGGTGAGGCAGAGGGAGGTGGGGCCAGGGGACTGTTTTGGTAGCTGTGAGGTTCCTAGTGCCTGTGGATCACCCCACAGGAGGCCAGCCCTGAGGGGACGTGGCTGTGGTCACCTTCCAGCCACAGGCACTGCCCGAAGGCCTGTGTCCATGGTGAGGAATCTGGCAGCATGCGTGCGCACCCAGGACTCTGACTGAATCATGTCTGCGCCCGTCCTGCCTTTACTTACACTGGTTAGTGGGAAGAGAACTTAATTCTTAACAGACATACATGTCTCATCATGAAAATATTAGCCAGTTAAAGTGTCTTTCCCAGAGGGGAAAAAATTTTCCATGGAGAGAGTTCCAGGTATTGTAAAGAATACAAATGAGTCTTGTCTGGTGTTAATTAGGACTCCGGCGCGTAGCCTTCCCCGAGACAGAGGAGCAATGGGCCTCTGGGCCAGGGTGTCAGGGCTAATGGCCGGGAGCAGGCGGGACTCACGTTGTCCCTCTCCCCTTTCTACTTCCTGTTAGAGATGCTTCTGGAGGCCAGGTCCCTCTGAGCGTCTCCTCTGTCCATCGGCATGGCCCCTTGCCCTGCCCTGCCCTGTGGGTGGCATGGCTGCCCAGATGGTTGGGCGGGGGGGCATTTGCAGAAAAGACACAAAGGAGGAGGGTTCTGAGGACACCAGCAAGGAGTGAGAGAGGTGTGACAGACTCGTGCAGGGGGCACAGGACTGCTACAGCCAGTTCTGACATCTGTCCGTCGCTCAGCAGGGGACACACTGTGCTCCACATCTGCACTGCACAGGGATCTTGCCCTGCTGGACCTGCTACCCACTGAGGCTTGCTCCCTGGGCTCACTTTTCCTCCAGGGTGGCATATAGGGCCCCTAGCCTGCTCCTCTTGGGCGCTGTTCTGTCCTCCCTGTGCCCAACCTTGGGCCCCCTCTGTCTCTCTAAGGAGCCCAGGAGCTTCAGGGCTGGCCTGGTGGGTTCTCCGAGGATGAGAAACCATGAATAGGGTAGGGATAGCCGAGAAGACTGATGGGAATGGAGCAATGGAAGTGGCCAGGAGTGGGGCTGGGCCTTTCCCGCAAGGCCATGGAGAATCTTTGCAGCAACCTTGACGGCCCAGCGCTCAGTTCATCCTTCAGGTGAGAAGCTCAGGGGTGATGGGCCTGAGGCCAGGAAGTTGGAAGGAAGCTGATGATGAGAGGCCAACCTTCAAGCCAAGGGGCGGGCGGAAGCTCCAAGGACCCAACAGCCTGAAAGCCTGCAGGCTGGGGAGTCAGGAGAGGCGGGGGTTTACATTGTGCAGGACCTTGATAGCCAAACCAGCGCCTGAGTTAATATGTAGGAGGGAGAGTCACACGGCAAGAAAGGGATGTCCTTTTACTTGTCTTGTTAAGAAAATGTTTAATTTCAGATGCGTTTGGATGTGTAGAATCACTGACAGAGCCTTCTTGTCTATCCCACACCTGTTACCCTGTGATTAGCTTCTTACGTTGGTAAGGCACATTCACCGCCATGCATGAATCTGAGCAAAATGGGGACTTTCATTGTTCGCCAGTTAGTAACTAGAGTTCATGCTTTGTTCAGATTCCCATAGTCATTCCCTAATGTCCTTTTTCTTTCCAGGGTTCCACTTAGGACACCACATCGCATCCAGGCATCATGTTTTCTATTGTTGTCTATGGAGATGAAACAGACCCAGCAAAGTCCTAAACACATTGCTCTACACACGTTCACATTTGCTGTGCCCACAGGTCTAAAGAGAATACCCCACATCCCAGAGGCTCCCTGGTGACTGACCTTCCTGGCAGTATTCCCGCCCCTGAGGAAAACCGCCCTTCTAACTCCTCAGCCTTTCATCTTCACCTAAGGGGACCCTGCAGGATGTGTGTTTCCTGTCTGACTTTTTCACTATGAGAGGCATCCATCTATGAGAGGCATCCATGGTGTTGTGGAGAGTAAAAATGATTTCATTGAGAAATATTTCACATGTACGGAGGAGTACAGAGATTAAGATCATGGATGCTCTCGTACCCACAATCCACGTGAACAGGCTTTTATGTTTCACCCTTTGACTCTCATCCCCCCTGCCAGGCTCCTCCTCTCTGTGTTTCCAGACACCGGTGACAAACGTCCTGTCCTATGTAAGATGTTAATAGTAGGAGCGTTGGGTGTGACCTATATGGGGAGTCTCTGTCTATGAAGTGGCATTGCTGGGTTTGGAAGTATCTGCACTTCCAATACTGCAATCTTTTTTCATACTTTTGTTTCACAAAATGCGCGGAATCTGTCATTTCCCTACAATCTCACCAACATGTGCTCTCACTAGACACACTGGCCATGTCAGTCTGTTGGGGGTGAATTGGCATCTCCTTGCTTGTGATTTGCATTTCCCTGATTGTTTCATGCAGTTTATTGGCCATTAGTACACCTTTATTTCTGTGGCATCACTACTGAGATATTTGGACACATATTTCTTGGAGGTATTTTGTCTTTTCCTTAAAAATATATGGGCTTTGTTTGTATATTATTGATACTGATATTATATTAATGACATGCATTAAAAGTGCCTCCTCCAAGACCATGACATATCACCTTATATGTGTACATAGTTTTTCTATTTTGTTTCTGTGAAATTGTCTGCTTTATCTGAGCTTGCAAATTTATTGGCATAAAGTATCTCATAATATTTCCGTTTTTGCATTTCTAATATGTTTATTTCTGTATCCGCTCTTTCTTTTTTTCATTCAAGTTGTCAGAGGCCAGTCTATCTTATTATTCCTCACAAAAAAGGCCAAAAACAAAACAAAATTGAAGCTTTGATTTGGCTACTTTGTTTTCTATTTTTAAGTGCCTGCTTTTATCTTTGCTATTCTCTTCCTTCTGTCCCTACCTTTTAAAAATTTTTGTCATTGTCCTTTTTTTTAGCTTCTTGAGTGAAAATTTAACTCAGTTTTATTCTCTATTGTTTACTGAATGCATTTAAAGCTAAGATTTACCACGAAATATTAATATGCATTTATCATTTACCTCTGAGTATTTTAAAACTCTCTTCTCCAATGCGATTTTTTAAAAACATGTGATATTTTCATCAAATTCTGGAAATTTCCAGCCATTGTTTTTTCAAATATTTATTTATGCTTCTATATGTTAGACTGTTTGATATTATCCCACATGCCCCTGGGGGTCCTGTTTATCTTTCTTCAGTCTTTTTCTTTGTTCTTCAAACTGGATAATTTCTATTGATTTGTCCTTATGTTCACTGATTCTTCTGCCATCTCTAATATTCTGTAAGGCCCTTCAGTGATGTTTTCATTTTGGCTATTGTAATCAACAATTTCCATGGCTTCTTATTTATGTTTTCTATTTCTCTGCTGGGGTTACCTTTCTGTTTACTTGCAAAGTTTATTTCCTTTAATTTTGAGAAGAAATTTTTCCTGTTATAAATGTATAGGCATTGCTTTAAAGTCTTTATCTGTCGTGTCCGGCATCTGGGTCATCTCAGGTTGAATTTCCATGGACTGTTTCATTTTTCTTGACCATGATTCACATTCTTCTATTCCTTTGTTTTGTCTGGTGACTTTTATGATTAAATTCTAGCCATTGATAGTTGGTGGTATTGACTTTGGATTCTGTTTTTTTTCTTCTCTAATAAGAGTTGGTTCTCATTTGGCAGGCAATCCAATTATAGGCTGACAACCTTGAACCCTTGCAGGCTTGCTTTTATGTCTTGTTAGTGTGAATCTCACAAACTTCTCTAACTTGGGGGTGGGATATAACCGACAAATTCTGCCTCCCCATAAAAACTGAAGATTTTTTTTGCAGGGCAAAATTGTTGGACAGTCTTGGGTCCTGACTGCAAAGTTTCCCTGATCTTGTGAATTGCATTCTCACACTAACTTCCACCCTCTGCTGAAGAGTAGCTTCATTTATTTTGACAATTTGCATGGTTGTTGATGGTGAGATGATCCGTCTGCACAACCTGCTCCATCATGGTCAGATGCACAAGTTTGCGTGCAAGATTTTTAGGGCTGTGCTTACCAAGTCTTATTATAATTGTCGAGGTGTAATGAATCTAAAATAAGATGTAAAATTCCAAGTGTCCAGCTTGATAAAAATTGACAATTGTGTGCAGAATGTTTCTAACATCCCCACATTTCTTATACACCACTTGGCATTTATCTCCTCCTACTCTCAGAAGCAACTGCTGTTATGGTTTCTATCACATCCCTTTTTACTAGTCACAACTATCCGAGAATGTCATATGGATGGAAACATACAACATGTGTTGCTATTGTCTCTGATCTTTTCAGGCAACATGTTTTGGGGACTCATTATTGTCGGTGAATATATTAATAGTTCATTTCCTTTTGTTGTCAAATAACATTTCATTGTATGATCATCCTGCAATTTTGTTCATTCATTTTCTGGTTAGTGGACACAGCAAAATAATATGTCGGATAACAACAAAATAATAAGAGACAAAGAGGGCAGGAGAAGTCAGAGCTAATCTACAGGTGACGGAATGGAGATAAGCACATTATACTTCCCCAAGGTCACACCAGTGTCTTGGTGAGCAGAGGGGACAGGTGAGGGGTGGTAGGCACACTGGGTGAGTGACGGTCGTGCTGTTGGCATAGTGGGTACATGGGGGTGGTGATGATGGTGTAGTTCAGATTAAGGATGCTGGCACAGTTATGCAAATTTGAACACAATGACGTCAGTGACCAGGAGAAGGGATGCCACCATTGTGAGATTGCTCAGGGACCTTCACTAGCACAACTGTGCCCTCTGTGGACAATCTGTGCATCATCTAAGCCTCAGAGTTGTGAAGGGGGCGAGAGAGAGGGCACAATAAAAGTTGTTTGGCTTCCACTTATCCAATGAACACCATGTTGGAGGGCACAATTCAATGCAGCTCCTGTCGCTTCTGCTCAGGACTGTGCAGGGGCCATAAAACTGATTGGAGAAGCAGATGCCTGACTCAGGGCAGGAAATGGGCATCTTCCCTGGCAGAGAGGAAATGGGGCTTGCATTGAATTTGGCTGGAAAGCATCACACACGGCCATCGTCTGGACCTCAATGAGCCTGGGCAGCTGAAGGATGAAGAGGGGCCCTCCTGGCCTAAACTGTGTTCCCAGTTCGCTGTGCCTGCAAAGGACTGTGGGATCAGGCTGCCAGCTGCTGGCTCCAGGGAAGGAGAGGTTATGTGCTCCCCGCTGTGGCCTGGCTGCCCTCCCAGTCAGCACTCACAGGGGTGCCCCACTCCTGGCCAGAGCTGTGTGGATGTTCTTGTCTGAGCAGGACAGGCTCTCTTCAAGGTAAAAGACGCGCTGTGCTGCTGACTTTCTGATTTCAGACTAGATCGATTCCATGGACAAATGGGAAGGCTCCAGGCTTTGGGGCAGAGGCTGTGCCCCTTGGAAGGAGTGCCTTACAGTATCCAAGTGAACAGCTGGGCTTGGAGACCTCTGAGTCTCCTGAGTCCCCTTCTATGTCTGTTTACACACTTGCCTTTCTCACTGGACCAGGCCAGGATAAGGGGCTGCCCTGGCTCTCTGTGCCTTGACCTGCTGCGAGATCAGCTTTGCTTTGTGGTCAACAGTCAGCCTCAATGTCTGAGAGATGCAGGTTCGAATCAGAGTCTGTCATTTTCTTGCTGGGACCCTTGGCCAGCCACTTAACTGCTCTGAGTCTTGGTTTCAAAATCTGTAAAATGGGAGTTATCAAACAGAATCTACTTACAAACAACCCTTAAGGCTGGAGGTATAGACAGGAGGGTTGAGACTGGGCTGTGGACCCCTCTGATGTCCTTGTTGTGGGTACTTGAGTTCCGGCCCTAGCACTGTGACTCACAGGCTGTGTAATCTAGAACAAGCAGTTTATACTCTACGGAACCCTAATTACAAAATCATGAGCATAAATTCTGACCATGCAGCCTCCTTTCATGCATGGGTGTCGAGTGCCCACCAATTAAGAATCCCCATCCAGGTTCTGCAGACGCCACCAAGGGAGACCAGCCAGGCGCTTGCCTCATGCAGCATGTGCCATCCTGGAAGGCACACAGAGGGTGCTGACACGGGGTAGAGCTGGGAGGGGACAGGAGAGCCAGGAGGATTTGGAATGAAAGGAAGAGTGCACGTGAGGAATTTTACCACTAGGAAACATGGGAATCAGCGGGATGTATGAATTCAGAAACAGACAATAGATCAGGGGGAAACATAAAAGGTCCAGAAACAGGCACCTGTAGACATGGGATTTACTCTATCATAGGAGACACCATCTTAAATAATCAAGGACAGGAGGGGCTAGTCAAAAATTTATGTTTGCAGGGTTGGCAATGCACCTGGAGAAAAACCATTAAATTAAATGTGTACTTTATGTAATGCTCAAAATAAATTTCAGGTGAATTAAAAAACTAAACTTATTTTTTTGAGAAAAAGTGTAACAATTTTAAAAGAAGATATAAGATAATATTCTTACATTTTCAAAATTCAGAAAATCCTCTAAAAAATCATGGAACCTACAAGACAGAAAGGAAAATATTGAAACATTTGAGACCATAAGAAAATAAAATGTTCGGTATGTGATCAAAAGTCACCATAAGCGAGGTTAAAAAGACAACAGAAATCTAGAAATTATATTTTCTGGGTATTTAAGCAGAAAGGGCTAATATTCATAATATATAAAGAATATTCATGCATCAGCAACAAGAAAGGAAATCACACAAAGCTGTGGTCAGTTTGGGACAGAAAAATCCAAACTCTCTATATGAAATTAGAGATGTTCAAAGTCACCAGCAATCAGGAAAATGCAACTGGAAGCAACAGTGGGATTTTTCTTTTTATGCTGCAGTGTGAGAAACATAAAAGATGGGTCACATCACGTCCCGTCTGCAAGGGCATGGATTAGTGGAGCCTCTTGAAATTCCTACCACAAAGAAATGTGTTTGGATTGCACCCCTGAATACAGAAGGATGGTTGGTGTAAGGATGTTATGAAAATCAGAAATTGCCTAAGTTCTCGCAAGAAAAAGAATAGTACCCCCAACCCCACCATGTCTTGGAATAGTGGACAGCAGGGATGAAGGAGACAGACCTCTAGCTACCAATATGGCACCAGCTCCAAGACCTGATATTTAATTTTAAAAAGTAATTTGCAGTTTAGGTGCAGTGTCTCACGCCTGTAATCCCAGCACTTTGGAAGGCTGAGGCAGAGGGATTGCTTGAGCCTAGGAGTTAGAGACCAGCCTGGGTAGCATAGTAAGACCTCAGCTCTACAAAAAAATCAAAAATAAAAAGATTATCTGTGCTTGGTACAGATGTGCTTGGTACATACCTGTAGTCCCAGCTACTTGGGAGGCTGAGGCAGAAGGATGGTCTGAGCCCAGGAGGTTGAGGCTGCAGTGAGCCAGGATGGCTCTACCGCACTCCAGCCTGGGTGGCAGTGAGACTACGTCCAGAAAAGAAAACAAAAACAAAAACTCTGCACATTGAATTTATGTCCCTTTGCGGCAACGAGGATAGAGCTGGAATTCATCCTAAGTGAACTAACTCAGAAACAGAAAGTCACACTTCATGTTTGCATTTACACGCAGGTACTAAATGACCACAAAGATGGAAATAATAGACACTGGGGACACTAAAATGGGGGAGGTTGGGAGGGAGTTAGGGTTCAGAAGCTACTTATTGGTTATAATATTCACAATCTGGGAAATGGGTCACCTGAAGCCCAATTCCCACCACTACACAATATATCCATGTAGCAAATATGCACACGTGTGCCCTTTGAATCTGAAATAAAATTTTTAAAAAGAACAAAAAAAATTGAACACTACTTTGTTTTGATTTCCTTGCTTTATTAGTTTGTTTTACGTCTCATAGTACACCAGAAGGGCTCTAGAAAATAGGATGAGGTAAGTGAAAGAAAGAAATTTAATTCTATATTGCCCAGTGGATGAATCTCCCTGCAATTCTTTATTAACTCCTGTAAAATTACTTATCCTGCAAGTGTAGGAGAAGCGCGCGCGCACACACACACACACACACACTTTTTTCTCTATATCTAACCTATATCCAGTCCATCCAAAATTCCATGGCTTGGATCACTGTGGCCTGTCTTGTCTTCCCACTTCCTCCTGCCTTGATCCCACTTTCGCTCTTTAACAGAAAACTCACCACAAAATGGTGTTGCGCATGAAATATGATATGAAAATAAGCTGTATAGTATAAATGTCTAGAACAGCAGAAACACCAAAACCCACTCATTATACCAGGACAAGAAAATAACTGTGGCACAGTCGTCTCACTGGGAACCACAACTGTAATTCTGCATCACATGGGAACAGTGAAACCAATTCATTCATAAAGTATCTTAATCCTCCAGCAGGAAAAATGCTTTTGCAGATACTGAGAAACGGTGTGTATGGGATACTTGGGAAGACTTCACCTACTTTTCTCTACATAGCATGAATAAAAACAGCAAGAGGGAAAACTGATGGAAGTAATGAAATGAACACAGAATCCTCTTCAAGGAGATAACAATCACACATCTAAACACCTACTGTGTGACAGGCATACTGCGAAACCCTCCATAGACATCATCTCTGCTCCTCGTGGCATCTCTGTTTCACAGTATGACTGTCTCAGTGTTACAAGGAGGTCCATTCTCACACTGATAACCCAGGGGGATATAACTGAAGTCTTAGTGTGACTGTTCACTGCTTAGCGATAGGAAAGGTAGTGAACTGCACTCCTTCAAAGCCTTAAGACTGGTGTTGATTCTTTAACTTGGTTTTAATTTTGGTGAGTGGGGGATATCATTTATATTTCTCTGAAACCGAAAAAGTTACAAATGATCTCTCCAGAAAAAAATGCATATAAGAACAATATGCTGTATATAATTTTGAGGAGTGGGGTCACAGGCCAATGAAGCTTATCCAGATTAAGAACCTCTGATGTATAAATTGTAATTTTATGATTTCTGAAAGAATGATGTTGGTATTATTTAAACTAGGATAAAACTAACCTTAGAAACTCTTGTCTAGCAACAACAAAAAAATGTGGAAAGTTTAGCAGGACTAAAACACTAATATAATGAGAGTTTAAAAATTCTGATTTTCCATGGTAGCTAAAAATACACCAGGTACCTAATCTGATCTGGCTAGGACCCAATCATTAGTTATAAGATTTGCTGAAATACTGGCTCAGTCACCATTGTTGAGAGGACTTTAAGATGTGTTTCCCAAAAACTGTAACAGAAACTGCAGTTTCTCATTTGGGGAGAAGGAACATGATCTGACTTTCCAAAAAATACCTGGACCTTAAAGTATAAGTTTCCAAAAGTGGCAAAAATTTAGAAATCACTGGGCATTAGCTCATCAGCAAAATACTAAATATTTTGGTTGTAAATACTTTCAGCTTAAAAATCAACAATCAAGTTATCCTAGTGTAAAAAAAAATTGAAATCGAAACCAAGATTTATACAGAAAAGGTTCACACCATATTTTTTTAAATATGAAAATGAAACATTTACCAACAAAAAATAAACTGTTAAATTTGTTCATTTATATAAAGGAATATTATACAGGCATTTTAAAAAAATCTTTACAAATTTCTAAATGTAAGAGAAAATACTGATGATACACTGAGTGAAAAAAAAGAAAAGAAAAAATTTACCTCGTTTGACCTCAACTGTTATTTTTGAAATGCAGAAAAAAATCCTGGAAGAAAACATGCCAATATATTCATAGTGGTAGCTCCTAATTGGTAGGATTATGGTTTACTTTTTTCCTACTTCTAGATTTTCTACACTATAAATTATATTATTTTAATTTGGTGTGCTTTATTATTTTTTAAAGTAACACGAGTTCATTATGTAAAAAGTCAAACCACATGGAAAAATTTAAGCAAAAGTTAAAGTCACGTATTTCTAATATGCCCCTTTTCAACTCAAAAAAATTCAGTCTAGGCCGGGCTTGGTAGCTTGGCCTGTAATCCCAGCACTTTGGGAGGCCGAGGCCAGTGGATTGCCTGAGCCTGCAGGCTTGAGACCAGCCCGGGCAAATTGGCGAGACCTCGTCTCTACAATAAATTGAAAATTAGCTAGGTGTGGTAGCACACGCCTGTAGTTCCAGCTACTAGGAAGGCTGAGGCAGAAGGATCACTGGAGCCCAGAAGGTCGGCTCTGGGATGGCCATGAGCATGCGTGCCACTGCACTCCAGCCTGGGCAACAGAGTGAGACTCAAATTCAAAAAAAAAAAAAAAAAAATCCAGTTTTCAGGTAAACATTTCCAACAGCTTGGTTTGGTAGGTATCATTTTAGAATTGTTTTTCCAAATTCCATTTACAATTAGAAAAATACATGGTTTTGAGCTTTTGTGGTTCTTTTCACTTTTTGAAAATTTTCAGTTTCCCAAACTTTGCATCACAGTATAACTCACAATCACAAATGCATATGGCAATAATTTTTATTTTATTTTTTATTTTATTTTATTTTTTTTGAGTTGGAGTCTCACTCTGTTGCCCAGACTGGAGTGCAGTGGCCGCTCCCGGCCACCGCAACCTCAACCTGCTGGGCTCTGGCGATCCTTCCGCCTCAGCCTTCCAAGCAGCTGGAACTACAGGCGCGCACTACCACGCCCGGCTAATTTTTTGATTTATTGTAGAGATGAGGTCTTGCTTGCCCAGGTGGGTCTCGAACCCGCAGGCTCAGGCAATCCACTCATCTCAGCCTCCCAAAGGCGCGGGATTACAGGCTGAGCCACCGAGCCCGGCTTATGGCAATAATTTTAACCAACATAGGCTGACAGCTTTTCCCACATATTTTTAAAACACTCTGTACCTTCCCAAAAACCTTTCCTTTAAGCCTTCTACTTGAATTTCTGTTACAGATGTTATATCCCATGATCCTAATATCTTTGGTATTTGAAAACAATAGGTATAAAAATAAACCCCCAAAAATGTTGTTTTGGGGTACAAGGTACTAGAATAATATATCCTCTACATATGGGGTAAAAATGGCTAACAGTCCAGCTTTTACTTTCTTTCCTTTTTTTTTTAAACAGACATCATTATGAAAAATAGGTTGACTCATACTTGTATAAGATTTTACTCAATGGGGAGACACCTCTTATCAAAAAGGGTGCCTGAACGAAGCATATTTGTATACTTAACCCTTAACTGTACCCCACAATATCATAATAAAAAATGTTGAATAAAAAAAAAATTTTTACTCATTCACTAATTCAATTATTTGTTCAGCAAATATTTGGGCACATAATTATGTTTTACTAACACCCTAAAACCTGGACCTGGGCTTTAAAACTAACTTGAGCATCTCCCTTCTAATCACTGCTCTCTCTGAAGGAGAACAGTATGGCCTTCTTTTAAAGACAATCACTTGGTATTTATGGGATACAATTAATTCAGAAAAAAAGTAGGATTTCTCTTTTGTTGGGTTCATAGCAGACATGAAGAGATGATGATAACTGGCCAACACCTTCAGGATACTCATGACTGGAACACTAAGTCTCATTATCAAAGTAATTCCCTGAATTGTTTGCTAATTGTTCCTTTTTTTTTTTTGAGTCAGAGTCTCACCCTGTTTCCCAGGATAGAGTGCAGAGGCATACTCACAGTCAGTGCACTCTCGACCCACTGGGCTCAAGTGATCTTTCCACCTTAGTCTTCCAAGAAGCTGGAACCACAGGCATGTGCCACCTTGCCCAGTTAATTTTTTAAATTATTATTTACTGTAGAGATGAGGTTTCACCCATCATATTGCTCAGGTTAGTCTCAAACCCCTAAGCTCAGGCAATGCTCTCGCCTCAGCCTCCCAAAGTGCTGGGATTACAGGTGTGAGCCATGGTGCCTGGCTGCTAATTGTTTCTTATTTGAGTGTGATAACAATGCAAAAATATAAAATAAAATAAAAAGCTCCTGTGTTCTATGGTCATATCTGAGCCACATCCGTCATAGTCCGACAATGGCTGGCTATTAAAAAAGACTTCCGAGTGACCTGGCGCAGTGGCTCATGTCTATAATTCCAGCACTTTGGGAGGCCGAGGTGAGAGGACTGCCTGAGCCCATGATTCAAGACCAGCCTGGGTGACTAGGAGAGACCTCATCTCTACAATAAATCAAAAAATTAGCTGGACATAGTGACGTGTGCCTGTAGTTCCAGCTACTTGGAAGGCTGAGGAGGAAGGATCACCTGAGGTCAAGGCTGCGGTGGCCGTGAGCGTGCCACTGCACTCCAGCCTGGGTGACAGAGTGAGACTCCAACTTAAAGAAAAAAAAGACTTCTGTCACTTTGATATCATCAACTCTTAAAATACCACCTGGGAATAATAAATTAAGAGGCTGACCAACAAAAAGGGATCTGGAGTTAAGCTCTGTAGCAAATTACCATGTACCATAGTAGTGTGCTCAATATTATATATAATAGTATAACTTGGAATGTGCTGACACCAGATGAAAGTGTTGGCCAGTTTCACACATTTTCCTCCTAGACAAACTGATACGGTAAATAGCAGGGTAAGATTTGAACCATAGTGATAAGATTCCAGAATTAGCTCCCATGAGTCAGAGTCATTCAGCATGGTTTTGTTGATATTTCTGGAGTTTACACATGTATGTACACTAAAAGCCAAAGATTTCTTCTTCTAAGTCTAGTTCTGTGGTGCAGTATGCTACTGAAGTCTCAGTAGTGATACAAAGAGATTCCTTAAAGGCATATTTAAGGATATATAACATCTGCCCTCAATTGAAGGAGTTGGTAGCAAAAATTTGTTCCATATGCCATATATAACATATGCCAAAATGAGATCCGGCTGTTTAGAAACACTAAGAAAAGCAGGGGCCAAGAGAAACTAGCCCTACCCCCACTACCACCAAAAAGGACAGAATAAAATAAAATGAGTGCACCAACCAATTCTGAAGTGATAGCTCTGGAACTAGACTGTTATCACAAGGAAGGACCCATCCATAAAATAGTGGATAGGTACGTAGGTATTAGTATTTTTTTCTAGGTGAAATTTGAATTAGGAGGATAGCACAGGCCATGCATGGTGGCTCATGCCTATAGTCCCAAGCACTTTGGGATGCTAAGGCCAGGGGATTCCTTAAGCCCAGGAGTTCGAGACCAGCCTGAACAACACAGCAAGAGAATCCAACTCTAATTTAAAAACTAAAAATAAAGCCAGGCACGGTAGCTCAAGCCTGTAATCCCCGCACTTTGGGAGGCCAAGGTGAGAGGATTTCATGAGCTCACGGGTTTGAAACCAGCCTGGGCAACTTGGTGAGACCTCATCTCTACAATAAATCAAAAAATAAACTGGGCATGGTAGTGTGTGGCTGTAGTTCCAGCTACTTGGAAGGCTGAGGCAGAAGCATCGTCTGAGCACAGCAGGTCGAGGCTTCAGTGGCCGTGAGCGTGCCACTGCACTCCAGCCTGGGCACCAGAGGGAAACTCCTACTAAAGAAAAATAAACAAACAAGCCGGGCTGGGTGGCTCAGCCTATAATCCTGCGCCTTTGGGAGGCTGAGGTGAGTGGATTGCCTGAGCTCGCGGGTTCAAGACCCACCTGGGCAACTTGGCGAGACCTCATCTCTACAATAAATTTTTAAAAATTAGCCAGGTGTGGTAGCATGTGCCTGTAGTTCCAGCTACTTGGAAGGCTGAGGCAGAAGGATCGCCGGAGCCCAGCAGGTGGAGGCTGCGGTGGCTGGGAACATGCCATTGCACTCCAGTCTGAGTGTGTGAGACTCCAACTCAAAAAACAAACAAATAAAAATTAGAAATAAAAGGACAGCACACTTAACAGTGGCATCTAATATGTTGCTATTTAATCTAACCAAGCACATAATAACCTGTTAACATTTGAGGGGAAAAAAATCAACATTAGCCAGAGTAAATGCAAGACATACTATTTCAGTTTAACTAGACAAACTCACAAATTGTTAGTCTAGTCATTCAATTAATGTTAATTAAATGCATGATACTGTACTAACATCATCTGGCTAGAGGTATGTAATTCAGGACCCCACCCTCAGAAACACAGTCTACAAGCTTGTGTTTTGTTATCTCTTGCTTTCACACACACTAAAAATTATTCATGAAGGTGTAGCCTAGCCAAAGCACCTACTCTCTTATGTCTGTAGAAAGCTCTTGCCTTCCCAACCTCCTTTTTTTAAAAACTATCTTTCACTGTTCAATCAAGAGAGTAGTGCATATGTGTCAAAATGCTAAATTACAAATACATGTGAGGAATGCCCTAACCAAAAGAAAATTCCTAGATGTCTGTAGGAATGATAAAGCTTACAGTTGTAATGATCTGTTCTTTTGAATATGGAGGAGAGTAAGCTAACCTGGGCTGGACAGAAGACAAATTATGTGAGTTTTGTTTGTTTTTTGAGTTGGAGTCTTACTGCCCCCCAAGCTGGAGTCTAGTGACATGATCATGGCTCATTGCATCCTCAAACTCTTGTGCTCAAGTAATCCTCCTGCCTCAGCCTCCAAAGTAGCTGGAACTACAAGCATGTGCTACCATGCACAGCTAAAAAAAATTTTTTTTTTCTTTTTTTGAGTAGGAATCTTAATCTGTTGCCCAGGCGGGAGTGCAGTGGCATGCTCACAGCCACCGCAGCCTCGACCTACTGGGCTCAGGTGATGTTTTGCTTCACCTCAGCCTTCCAAGTAGCTGGAACTACAGGCACGCGCCACTGCAACTGGCTAATTTTTTTATTTATTGTAGAGATGAGTTCTCGCCAACTTGCCCAGGCTGGTCTCGAACCCATGGGCTCAGGCAATCCTCTCACATCAGCTTCCCATAGTTACGGGGATTATAGGCGTGAAACACTGCACTCAGCCTAAAATTTTATTTATTTGTTTGTTTGTTTGTTTATTTACTGTTTTGAGTTGGAGTCTCACTTTGTTGCCCAGGCTGGAGTGTAGTGGCTTGCTCATGGCCACCGCAGCCTCAATGTGCTGGACTCAGGTGATCCTTCTGCCTCAGCCTTCCAAGCAGCTGGAACTACAAACACACACCACCACACTCGGCTAAAAAATTTTATTTTTAATAGAGAAAGGTATTGCTATGCTGCCCAGGCTAGTCTCAAACTCCTGGCCTCACACAATCCTCCTGCCTCATCCTCCCAAAGTGCTAAGATTATAAGCGTGAGCCACCACATCCAGCCCTCAAATCTTACTTTATTTTAATTTTTTTTTTTAGTAGGAGTCTCACTCTGTCACCAAGGCTAGAGTGCAGTGGCACACTCATGGCCACCGCGGCCTCCACCTCCTGAGCTTAGGAGATTCATTCACCTCAGCCTTCAAAGTAACTGGAACTACAGGCATGTGCCACCACACCCGGCTAATTTTTTGATTTATTGTAGAGATGCAGTCTTGCCATCTTGCTCAGGCTGGTCTCGAACCACTGGGCTCAGGCAATCCTCTCAATTTCACCTCCCAGAGTGCTGGGATTACCAGCATGAGCCACTGTGTAGGGCTTCAGTTATTATTTTTAACTGTAAATGTGAAGTTAGCGGCTTGGGGGAGTGGAGTCCTGAGGAATGTGGCCACGGGAACCATGTTCCTGATCACCCTCCTCTGTGTCAGTCACACTCTTGGCAGGTAGTGGACCCCAAAGCACCAGTGGCAACAGGCACATCATTACATGTGAAGCAGAACATTGCCTGTCAGAGATTCAGGTGGAGAACTGCTACTGGCTGAGTGGGGCAAAACACGGTGCAGAGCAAAGACTTGGAGGCCATTAAGGCAGCCAACATTTCCAAGTTCCCTTGGCAGAGATGAGCTGTAGACCAGCTCATCCGCCCCAATATTACCAAAAAATGGTCCTGCCCCTGAGCCATCACCCTTCAACTTTAGAGATCATGTGACTACTCCATCTTAATCTGGTCCTGGAAATGAAAAACTAGCTTCTATAAAAATGTGAGCCTTTGGACCAGTCATATTAGAACACATCAACATGAGCATATAGAATATCCGGGGCTCTAAACTCTCTAAAACTCAAAAATCTCATCACTGACCTATTGTGTTTGTTTCTTTATCCTGATAGGAAGACAGGAATGTCCTGAGTCAAGGGATGATGTCCAATGTATTTTGAGGGAAAGCTGCAATTACGTCACAGACTATGACTTTATTTATCTTTCTCACCTCAACTCTTAATAATAAGTAAAGTAGGGTCTCCTGGCCCCCAATAAACCCCAGAACACCCAGAAAAAAATAATAAGTAAAATGGCTGGACTGAGTGGCTCAGCCTGTAATCCCAGCACTTTGGGAGGCAGAGGCGAGAGAACTCCCTGAGCCCGTGGGTTTGAGATCGGCCTAAGCAACTTGGCAAGACCTCGTCTCTACAATAAATCAAAAATTAGGCATGGTAGCACGCACCTGTAGTTCCGACTACTTGGAAGGCGGAGGCGGAAGGATTACAGGAGCCCAGCAGGTCGACACTGGGGTGGCCACAAGTGTGCCATAGCACTCCAGCCTGGGCGACAGAGTAAGACTCCAACTCAAAAAAAAAAAAAAAGAAAAGAAAAGAAAAACAGTGCTGGGATTTTGCTTGTGATATTTCGAATCTATAGATTAACTAGGACAGACTGACATTTTTTTCAGTTTGAATCTTCCAGTCCATGACCATAGTGTATCTTTATTTATGTATCTTTATTTTCTACTTCAGCCTTCCAAGTAGCTGGAAGCCCAGGCGCGCACTGCCATACCTGGCTAATTTTTTGATTTATTGTAGAGACAAGGTCTCACCATGTTGCTGGTTGTGAGCCTGCAGGCTCAGGCAATCCTCTCGCCTTGACCTCCCAAAGTATTGGGATTACAGGCTCGAGCCACCGCACCCGACCCCCAGCACTGTTTTTTTAGTGGAAATTTACAAGCCAATGCAAAAGTTTTTTTCTGAAAATACAAAGAGGAAAAAAAAAAAGCCCAAGTCAATACTGGAAAAGAAAGTTGAAGAACTTATATTAACAGTTAGCAAGACCTGTTATAAAGCTATAGTAATGAAGACGGTTTAGACACAAGGATAGACAAAAGGTCAATAAACAAAGCCTGGAAGTGGATGCAAAATGTATCAATCACCTGATAAATGACAAAGTTGACACTGTAGTTGTGGAGAAATTATCCTTTCAATGATAGTGCGCTTCAATTAGAGAGTCATATGGAAAAGAATGAATTGGGTTTCCTATCTCCCACCTTACACAGGTATCAATTCCAAATATATATAATGTAATACAGAATATAACCCCTCAATTGCAATAAAAATCCATGAGCTCATAATGAAAGACATAAATGAATAATAAATAATAATAAATAAGGGAAAGTGCTTCCTTAGGATTTTGTTTGTTTCTTTCTTTTTGGTTTTTTTGGGGGGGTTTTTTGGGGGGATTATTTTTAGTCAAAGTCTCACTCTGTCTCCCATTCTGTAGTGCAGTGGCACGCTTACGGCCACCGCAGCCTAGACCTGCTGGG
>CAUYQG010159454.1:0-107010 GCA_963574415.1 Tarsius wallacei | reverse complement strand
ATTTATGTAGCCGGGCGTGGTAGCGCGCGGCTGTAATTCTGGCTACTCGGAAGGCTGAGGCGGAAGGATTGCCAGAGCCCAGCAGGTCGAGGCTGCGGTGGCCGGGAGCGGCCACTGCACTCCAGTCTGGGTGACAGAGTGGGACTCCAACTCAAAAAAAAAAAAAAAAGAACTGAACTAATATAAAGATACTTACCTAAATCTTGGAAATGGAAAAACCCACTTAAAATAGGTTATTTGACCCTAAAGAATGTAAATGTATTTGAGTTGATATTTACTATAGATTATACATATTTTCTTATGAAGTTCTTTGCATAATGCATATTATTGATCTCTGACAACTCTATACAATTAGATTTAAATTTATAAATAACTGATAAAGTACAACTATTTTTCTACTGTTCAGTAGAAAAGATAATCCCCTAAATTATGCCTTTTTTTTTTGTCCTGTAAGAAACTTACCAGTTTTATGTCTAACATAGGTACCTTATTTCAATATTTCACCAATTTTTTTTTTTACTGGATATAAAATCCAAATATAAAATCATATATATTTGAGCCAAGTTCTTGCTTTGTTACTCAGGTTGGAGTATAATGGCACAATCATCGTTTATTGTAACCTTGAAATTCTGATTCAGGGGATTCTCCTGCCTCAGCCAACCAAGGAGCTAAAACTATAGGCACGTGCCACTATACCAGTCTAATTTTTATTTAAAACTTTTTTGTAAAGACATGGTCTCTACACTACCCAGACTGGTCTTGAACTGGTCTCAAGTGATCCTCTGGCCCCCCTAAATGCTGAGATTACAGGCGTGAGCTACTGCATCTGGACTAAAATCCAACTTTTAAAAATTTCCTTTTAACTGGATTTGTTTTCCTCTTGTCCTCTCACTAATGAGTTAAATAAAAGTTTGCCACATCTTCACTATCCTTTTGTTTGAGAGTTATCATTTTAAAATCTGAAAATCATACTTTGACAATGTCAAGTTTCTTATTTTTATTTCATTTATTCGTTTTACAAGATAGAAAGATATTTGCTCATTGAAATAGGAAATAAGAGGGTAAAATTCAAGGTATAGCGGGAGGTCTTGTCTGGAATTGAACCTGTTCTGCCTTTTAGTAGCTAGCAGGAATGTGAATTATATTCTGTTATCAAGTATTAAAAGTAGATGGTTCAAGAGCAGGCAGGCCGAACTTGGTGGCTCAGTCTGTAATCCCAGCCCTTTGGGAGGCTGAGGCGAGAGGATTGCCTGAGCCCACAGGTTCAAAAACAGCCTGGGCAACTTGAAAATCTCGTCTCTACAATTAAAAAAAAAATTAGTTGGTTGTGGTAGCAAGTGCCTGTAGTTCCTGCTACTTGGAAGGCTGAGGCGGAAAGATCGCTGAAGCCCAGCAGGTCGACGCAGGGGTGACAGAGTGTGCCGTTACACTAAAGCCTGGGCAACATAGTGAGACTCCAACTCAAAAAAAAAAAAAAAAAAAAGAACAAGCAAGTTCATAAAAATGCATTCTGTGACTTGAGGAAAAACAAGTATTTGAGAACGTTAAGGAAAGTATGATCTGCAATTTTGGGTTTAGAAGAAAAATTTAGATCAGGAGCTTGCAAAACTTGATGTAGATATTGACATAAAAGAATATAACCCCTATCTCCTGGTTTTTTTACTCTTCTTTATCAGTGTTTCTTTCAGGTTGTTTGGACAAAGAAGAATCAAGAAGAAAGCAGAAAGATAACAGAGTAAGGTCTTAGAAGAACCCAGAAGAGATAAGATAAAAATTTTAATGTGAAGATTCTTTCTCTATGTCAAAGAGCTGTATTTAGGGAGTAAGTCAATAAGTCAGTTTTCGCTTCTATCCAGTCAGAGCATTGGCATTACTATAATACTTTTCCACCTGCAAATTTACTCAGTTTATTATTCAACATAGGGGTTAGAACATATGTGTACTCATTTTTTAATTCAGTAAATGTATGTGCTGTATCTATTAATTTATACATTTTAAGAAATATAATATTATGTAAAGGAAGTCCTTAGAATCTTAAAAATCTATACTTATATCTGGGAAAGTTTATGTATGAACCATTTTATCAGTAAATTTCAGGCTGTGATCCACTTTATTCAGGCAAAGTTTGGACACTGGAGCACTGTGGATAAAATGTGACATTTCTAGGTTAAAAGCGCTCTCCTATTATCTAGGCTGACATTAACAGTGCTGGAGCATAGTAGGCACTCAATACATATCAGTTGAGTGAATGAGTGCCTAAATGAACACATGGGTGAATAGAGGCAGTGGTAAATATTGATTGTGTATCCTATGTTCTTAGTTGAAGAAACATGCATTAGATAAGCAAGAAAGAAACAAGATAATGCATAAAGGAAATAAATACGTTGATGAGTTAGAACAACTAGAAGGAACATTATACACCGCCCCCCCATTCCCTCTCCCTCTTTCACTATCGTCAACAATAACACAGAGAGATACCCAAAGCAGCTTGGCTTTTATAACTCCTATTCCAGACGGTTACTGGCTAAAAGCCTCAGAGGTAACATCAACAAATATAAATTCCTAGGCACTTTTAGATCTCCTAGCCTGTGGACAAAGCAGCTCTGTGGTCCAAGGGCTACATTCTTTTTCAGAATAGTGGCACCATAGGCCTTTGAGGACAAAGGAAAACGTGCACAGATATGGTAAAGCGATACAAGGGAAACCGGGCTGACAGCATCTATCAACGTGGACAAACTTGTTTACAAGTACCCTTTATGCCAGCTAATAGTGAGAAGATTCTAGTAACTTTGTGAGATATTTCTGGATGATTTTTTTGAAGCTGTCCTTTGAATTAAACAGCAATATAAAATCCTCAAAATGGACCCAAATACTTAATCTAATAATGAAGTGAAAATGATAAATTTTTCCCTGCTGTAACTTCATTGTTGCTATTCTGCACTGCAAAGCAAAATTGGTCAAGGATTAGAGGTGCATTTTCGTGATGCTTTATTTAGCAGTTGTGAATATTTTGTGGGGTTTCTTAGAGTTGTGGACTGTCTTCAAAGTTTTTGCTTTGTTTTACTGTTTTAAAATTATTAAATATATAACACAAAATTTTGATAATTTAGAAAGTTAAATTTATTTTAATAAGATCTATTTCAGTCTTAGGATGTAAACTAGCATTTGTCTACATTTACTCTTCTGAGATTGTGGGTGCTTTTACTTAATTCAATGTGTTTATATTTAAAGAAAATTATGCCCTCTTGGCCAATGCTACTTTAAGCAAAGGCCTTCCAAAGGCATTTCTTAAGTCTAGTAATAAGATTATTTAATGAAGCTTTAAACATCATCAAAATTGTTTTGATTTTAATATGAAAAAATATGATCATGTGAAAAAGTTTTAATATCTTGGACAAACTGCTAAAAAAATCTCTGAGTCTTAGTTTCCAAATCCATAAATTAGTATGAAGTTCATGGGATTATTGTGGGCATTAAATATGTAAAGCATATGTTACAGAGCCTGAGAACACAGGAAATGCTCTATAACTGATAGTTACAATCTATATCATTAGGAGCAGTGTCTGCAGCTGCAGGAATGGTGGTAACAATGGTAGAGGTAATGTAACGGTATTGAAAGTACGAGTAGTAGTAATATTAGCAATCATAAGTAATAAGAATTTTAGAAGTCTGTATTTGCATGGCCCTGAATGTTCAAACAGTTGTTTGCTGTTACTTATATTGCAATTTACCCTCATATCTTTTGACATATCCTTAATTCTACTTTCTTTTCTTTTTTTCAGATCACATATCACATGCTAACATGTCATATAATTTACCTCTTTTTAATGTCTACTGCTTACTTTCTGTGTCTTCCCTACTCCCATGTTCCCTGAGCAGGAGAGATGAATTTTTGTTTTGCTGGCCAATGTATCCAGGGCACTTAAAACAACACCTGCTTACAGCAAGCAATGAAAAATTAAATTTACGAGGTCTGCCATGAAAAAGAATTGTTCAAGAGTTTTTTGTTGAACTAGGGGTCTATATTATAATGATCTCATGGGATAAAAAGTCTTTAAGATATATTTATTTTAATTACAACTTTTCTAATTTTGATTTGTATTTCAAGTGACTTAAAAGTATATTTTCAAGAACTTTTCTTTTAAGAGGAAATATAAGGTGTATTTTTTTTAGTCTTCCAGATATGAAGATGTTTTTCCTGTTTTTACTTAGTTAATCAATAGTGAAAACAGAAAAGTTGAGACAGTAAATTTTTCCTGAAAATCTATAGAACTATTCACATCTGGAATTCAGTTTTATGAAGAGTTTATCCTGCCTTTTTAAAAAAAAAACTATTCAAACATATTTAATTGATTCCAGTGAGCACTTTAATGCATCATGTCTATATTTAACTAATTAGTTTATTTTTCCCTTCATATACATCAACAAATCTGGAATTAGATTTGTGTTGTCTCTATACCATATTTATCATTCACCTTTTAAAAAATATTATAATCATTTAATCTTTTAAAAATTCATTCAGTGATGACTTTTACACTTTACTCATCATGTTTTTAAAATGTGTTGGAGTATTAAATTAGCATTGTATTATTGCTAATTCTCCCTTAATTCTTCTCATTAATTTTTTGATTCTCTGTATCTTTTTTATTGCCTCTACATATATTTCAAAGCCAGTTGAGGTTATTATTTTGCTGTATTTTCATAAAGTTTTTATATTTTATTCTCTTGCATTCTACTGAAAATGTCCAATAATTTTCCAAAGAAATAATTGCTGTTTTGTGGTAAATAATGTATATATAGTTTCATGTAAAAATTATATATAATGTATAATACGTAAAATAACAATATGTAAATACATAATTTATATATATATTCTTTTTATGTTTAAGGCATTTATATTTAAGATATAACAAATTGTTACTTTTTCTTTTTGGTTTTTGTTTCATTTTATTTTGTTACTTCTGTTTCAATTTTTTTTTAATATGCTACTGATGTTTACTTATGTTTACTTATCCCTTGATGAAGATAGATCTGTAGAGGAAGGTGTTTGCCAATAAGCCAATCATATATTTACCCTTGGTTTGTTATTTCTTCATTTTAAAAATTGTATCTATATGCTGGGTTAATATGTGTAGCCATTAGTCCCAGTCCCAGAGCATGGCAGGATTTAGTTGACCAGGGCTCTGAGTGAAATGAAAACGATGAAAAGGATTTGTTCCTTACCTCCACTTTCCAGCATTCTTATACTCCCCAGCATTCTTATACTCCAAATGCATGACATTAAATCTTGTCTACAGCATACATTGCCACCAGGAAGCTTTTAGTCTCTGGCATTCCTACAATGCTTATACAAGTAGGATATAAACCTGCAAATATGCGAAGACATACAGTGGCTCATTTATTTTGAAACAAAATTCGTGTGTGTGTGTGTGTGTGTGTGTGTGTGTGTGTGTGTGTTTGTGATTGAGTTTTGGAGAGGTGTTGGTGTTAGTTTTTTTACTGAATATTGATAATATTGATAAATAAATACCACTATCAGAGATTGAGTAGATGACAGTGATATTTAGACTGCTTTATCAAGTTTCATAAATACAGTAGATGGGGAATTACTATTTTCTGATAGAAAGAAATGTCTCAAATTTGTAAACCAGGATGAATATTAGGCAAGAGGGATGGTATATTTCTATCTACTATTACATGAACATAGTATATGTTCATTAGCAGTTATATTTCTCAATTTTGTTAAAATACTCCATATTTCAGAGAAAATGTTACATGATCTGAATGTTTGTGTTCCCTCAAAATTCATGTTGAAACTCTGCCGCTAATGTGATAGTATCAGGAGGTGGAGTCTCTGAAAGATAATTAGGATAATTAGAATTAAATGAAGTCAGGAGTGTAGAGGCCTTATTAATGGAATTAGGGCTCTTATAGTTCACCAGAGATCTTACTTTGTCTCTCTGCTCTCCCCTCTGGGTGTAGATGCAATGAAAAGTTGACTATATGCAATCCAAAAAAAGTCTTCACCACAACTCTGCCTTGCTGGCACTCTAATCTTGGACTGTGATAACTTTTTGTTGTTTGTGAGAAATCCGGTTTATGGTTTTTTGTTGTATCAGCCCAAACTAAGGCATGGAGTTATATGGTCTTTTGTCTTTTCTTTACTATATGTTTGTTTTAGTAGGAAGTTATGAAGATTGAATGAAGCCAGTATTACCAGATGAATAGCTACATTTGTTTTTATCTTACAATGTGATTCAAGAGATTCATATAGAGTTAGCAAACTATGCGAAGTTTGGAATCTGCTTTTTAAAAAGGACTAGGAAAAATCAGATAAATCTTCTAGTGATGTCTTTCTATAGAAAGTATTTTATTTTTTTAAAAATTGTAAATGAAAGAAATGCTTGTTGTACAAAATGTAAATCATGAAGGCATATATACACATATGTACAATAAAACATTAAAGGTCCCTTCCCTTTGTAAAACCATCCTACTCAAGTAATCTATGTAAACTTTTTAACTTACTGACAAAAGCTACAGTTTCCATATGCATAATTGTGTTCCTAACAACTGCTGAATACAAAAAAAAGAAAAGAGCTATCCAGAGCTGTCTAAGGAATTATAACTATAAACATGGAAAAGGATATCTAGAGGAACTATGGGATGAACTAAAATTTATGTATAGAATGGAGGAGAATGTAGGCCCATACAGATAACTTTGAAATAGTATAAACTAGAATGGGGGGGGGGGGGATTTTAAACAGCTTGGAGTACTCTATTTTAGCCTTATGTTCCCCGCTTTAGTTTGTCTTTCCATATTTATTCATTTATCCAATGACTTATGAGTGCTTTTAACATGCCATGCATTATTCTAGATGCTGAAATGCAGCATTGAACAGTAAAAAGAACCTATCCTCATGGAACTTAAATTCAAGTTGGGGAGATGTAAAAGATGTCAGCAATGCTATGAAGAAGTAAAGCAAGCTAAAGGGGGATGCTATTTTCTTTTTTTTTTTTTTGAGTTGGAGTGTCACTCTGTCACCCAGACTATAGTGCATTGGTCGCTCCCGGCTGCAGCCTCGACCCGCTGGGCTCCGGCGATCGTCCCACCTCAGCCTTCCAAGTAGCTGGAACTACAGGCACGTGCTACCATGCCCAGCTAATTTTTGATTTATTGTAGAGATGAGGTCTCGCCAAGTTGTCCAGGTGGGTCTCGAACCTGTGGGCTCAGGCAATCCACTCACCTCAGCCTCCCAAAGCGTGGGATTACAGGCTGAGTCACCGAGCTATGTTTTTTTTTTTTTTTTTTTTTTTAGTCTTTGTATTAATTTCCTAGGGCTGCTGTGATAAATTACCACAAACAAGGTGGCCAAAAGCAACAAAAATTTATTCATTTACAGTTCTGGAAGCTAGAAGTCCCAATCAATGCGTTGACAGGCTCCAGGAAAAATCCTTCTTTGCCTCTTGCAGCTTCTGTTGGGTGCAGGAAATCCTGGGTTTGTGCAGCATCATTCCAATTTCTACCTCTGTCTTCATGTGGTTTTCTTCCCTGAGTGACTGTGTGTCCAAATTTTCTTCTTCTTATAGGGACTCTAATCATTGGATGAGGGCCAATTCTAATCTGTTATGACCTTATCCTAACCTGATGAATCTGCCAAGAACTTCTTTCCAAATAAGCTCATATTCATAGGTTACTGGAGGTTAGGTTTTGAGCATATCTTTTTGAGGGACAAAATTAAACCCACAATAATTTTTATATAGTCACGTGTATTACCCTTTTAAAAAATTTCTGTATTTTATACTGTTTCTGTAGAAAAGTTTTTTTTGTCCTGTGACTATGAGAAAAGTTCATCCATATTTTTTAGTAACTAATAGTCTCATTCTAATCATTTACATGAAAATGCCTGAACATCTGGCATAAATTTTAGTGTAGTGTGTAGGGTAGAATTCCATTTTTTTTATTAAACAGCAATTTGGATGCCTTAACATCATATAGTTCATAATCAATCTTTTCTAAACCGATTTTAAATATCACCATTGTAACATAGTAAATTTCTCTATAATATTAACGCTGCTGGGCTCGGTGGCTCAGCCTGTAATCCTGCACTTTGGGAGGCCGAGGTGAGTGGATTGCCTGAGCCCGCGGGTTCGAGACCCGCCTGGGCAACTTGGCAAGACCTCATCTCTACAACAAATCAAAAAATTAGCCGGGCGTGGTAGCCGCACCTGTAGTTCTAGCTACTTGAAAGGTTGAGGCAGAAGGATCGCCGGAACCAGCAGGTCAAGGCTGCAGTGGCTGGGAGCGGTCACTGCACTCCAGTCTGGGTGACAGAGTGAGACTCCAACTCAAAAAACAAAACAAAACAAAAATATATATATATATATATATAAATGCCTATTTCTGGACTCAATTTCTATTCCATTGATCTGTCTCATTCTGCATCAATACCACTACATTTTAGCCATTTTAGTTTTAGAATATGTTGCAGAGTTTTCCTGACTGTTCTTATTGATAAATTTTTAATTCAATTTTATAATTAGGCATTCTATGAGACCTCATTTCTACAATAAATTTAAAAAAAAAATTAGCCAGGCGTGATAGCGCGTGCTTGTAGTTCCAGCTACTTGGAAGGCTGAGGCGGAAGGATTGCCGGAGCCCAGCAGGTAAAGGCTGCGGTGGCAGGAGCGGCCACTGCACTCCAGTCTGGGTGACAGAGTGAGACTCCAACTCAAAAAAAAAAAAATTAGTCATTCTAGTTCACAAACAGTGATAGCATTTCTCTTAAAATCGTATAAATATATAGATTTACTTATGGAAAATGAAAATCATATTTTTTCAAGTCTTCCAAGCATCTTGGCAGTAATTTAAAGTCTTCTTCTTAAAAATCTCTCCCATTGCTTTTCTAAGTTTAATGTTAGAAAGGATTATCTATGAAGAAAAAATATTGACTTTTATCAAAAGTCTTTCAGCACCTATAATGACACTGTCATTTTTCTTTTGATCTATTGATATAGGTTTTTCTAATACTAAATTGTTCTTGAATGCTTAGAAGTCAGGGTTTAAATTCTTATTCTCAAATTTAATAGCATTGTTTTCTTGTGAAAATTGCTTCATCTTACTGAGACAATTTTCTGTAAAATGGGAATAATTGTAGAGCTGTCATTTTCGCCCGCAGAAATCATTCTTCTTCTTCACATCACCATTTTCCTTTGGGGAAGTCAGTCTTCCCCCTCTAAGTCCATGTGATGTGGGGGACGTTGATCCTTCCCCAATATTGGTTGGACACTTAGCCAACACTGCTGGTCAGGTCATATCTCTCTCCCTATCCCTGCAACAGTAATCTAAGGATGACACAAGATGGACTGATGAGAACTAGCTCCGTATTTTTCTGGACTTTACTGCTTTTGCTAAGCTCCTAGAATATGAACATAGAGTGCTCATCACTGAATTGTGAACTTGGGGAAGGTCTGCCTGCAGATGAAAACACAGAGAACATAAAAGCTGAGAATGAAAGGTCTGGATGGAGGGAGGGAGGGAGAGAGAGAAAGAGATAGAGAGACAGAGAGAGACAGAGATGAGAGCTTTGATGAAATGCTTTGAGGTTTTGGAATTAGCATTACTTATTTACTGCCTGAGTACTTAGTGAAAAAACCACAAACACAAAAAAGTAATTAATTTCGGGTACAATTACTAGCATTTATTGAGAACTTGCCATGAACCAGATACTTTTCTGAGTACACTTCATGAATTAACTCTTGTTAGACTTTATAACATTCCAATGAGGTAGATGTTAGTACCCCATTTTCAAATGAGAAAACTGAGGCCCAAAGAGTTTTAACAACTTGCTCAGTATTACAGGGGTAGTAAGTGATAGAGCCAGAATTCAATCCAGGCTGTCTTGCTCTGGCATCTAAGTAGTGTGTTTGTGCCAATAAGGGAAATTTCTGTCTAAATTTGTCCTTGTCTAAATTTCTGTTGTTTGAGAAAGGTTTCTGTCATCACCAATAATGTAGTTTTGATTCCATAATTGTAATGCCTACTTTGTGAAGGTTTGGAGAACCTGAAATGAGTTCATATACATAAGCTAACCTCATCCAGTGTCTGGCACATAGCAAGTGCACAAATGTTAGATTTTAGAACAGTTGAATCATTGAGTCTCACTGTCCAAACTACAGAAAGAAGCAGAGTAAAGACTCTGGACTTTTGGGAACTGTTTATATTAGTTTTGTCTGGGTTCAGAGAAATGGACTTCAGCTGGAATCACAAATTCACATACTTAGAGAACCAGGAAGTTGGTATAAATCCGGCTTTCTGAACTTTGATACTATCGCCATTTTGCAGCCAATAATTCTTAGTTGTGGGACTGTACTGTGTATTTCAGGATGTTAGCAATGTCTTTGGCCTCTACCCACTAGATGATAGTGACACTCACATCCCCGCTCCCGAGTCTTGATAAAAAATGTCAAGAGTCAAAAATGGGGACATTGTCAAATGTCCCTCTGAGGACAAAATTACCCCAAATTGGGAACTATTTGTGTAGATGAATGAAGATTATATTTACATTATGTGAATTCTGGTGTCTGTGTCATATCAAAGGATTGCCCTGTCTAAAAGGGCAGCCACTACTCAGCCTTAGCCAATTGTTCTGTATGAGCAATATGGACCCATAATTGTCAGAACTTCCAGATTTTCAAGTCAAGAGTCTGTTCATGTATTTTTTAAAAGTTTTTAAATGTTGATTCCTATTTTTTTTAATAACAATATGGGCCAAATGAGAGACCCCCATGGTCAGGGTTAGCATCCTGGCTGCCGATGTTAAGCTTTGACCTGGAGAATTTTCCAAGATGCTGTCCTAGGTGCTTCTGTGATGCTGAACAGGGTTCCTCTTTCTCAAGTACATTTCACTCCAAGAATGCTGCCTTTCAAAACAGTTGGGATGATCAAAGTGGTATTTAATCCTCTTAATTGGTTAGGTTTGCGTTGTTCCCTTAAACAGTCATTCTTATTTTTAACTTGTCCCTTGGTAACAAGTGAATTCTAGAGTGAGTAAAATGAAAAGGATTATTTAGAAGATACTCTCTCCGTGGAGATTTCAGTTGGAGCCCTCTTTTTACTCATCTCAGTTTCTGGTGTCTGTGGATATTTTCATTGCTTGTATGTGTTGGAACTTCCAGAAATCCTTTAAGATAATGCACCAATGTGAGCAATTTGTTATAAAGATATAGGGGAATTTCTTGGAACCCATAGATGACAAGTATAATCAGACCTCAGAAGGGACCAGAAATGCTGTCTTGTATCAAGTGACACTATTTTTTTGTTTGTTTTCTTAGATGTATCTTTCATTCATTTCTCTTCCTCCAGAGAATAGCTTTCTCTCTTTGCTAAGCACATGGCTGTCTCAGTCCTGGAGTCACTGCTCATGCTTCAATATGAACTTTCTATGGTAGAATGTGATTGAACCAGTTGAGACTGGCGTCAACCCATGTGTCCACTGTGCTGTGACAGTAGCACAAAACCAGAAAAACCCCCTATGATAGGAGGCACTTTCTTTTGCTTGTACAGTATCCCCAAAACCTAGAATCATGCCTTGCGCATAGTGGCACTTAGGGTCTCTTCTCACTTTACACAACCACCTTGGGTAATCTCAGTCAAGCACATGACTTAAAATATCATCTATGTTCAGCTGTAGCTGAACTGTCATCCCTAGGATGAAACTGTCCCTTGGACTCCACTTGATACCTTCACCTAGATGAAGTCATCTAAAATTCAGGCATCTAAACTAAACTTGTCTAAAACCAAGCTCTTCCCCCAAAAGATCTGCTCTTCTCTTCCCGGGATGAGTCTTTTCCATCCCAATAAATGGTAACCTCATCCAGCTAGCTGTTCAGGCCCATACCTTTGCAATCATCCTTGGCACCTGCCTGTCTGTCACTCTCACTTCCAACCTATCTGTACATCCCATTGGCGGCACCACCGGACCAATTCTTACCACATCGCAACTGTTACTCTGGCCAGAGTCATGATCATCTCACAGCTGGATTGCATCAACAACCTCCTAACCTCCCCTGCATCTGGAGTGTTGTGTTTAAAACATTATCAGATTATGTCATACCTCTTTTCAAAACCCTCCAATGACCTTTAATGTCATTCAGAGTAAAGGCCTAAGTACTATAGGAACTAAGGAGGCCTGAATTAGCTGGCTTTCCTTCCCTGCCCCTTCTAGCTCTTGGTTTTCCATTGTCCTACTTGTTCACTTTTTTTCCAGCAACATGGTCCTCCTTGCTATTCCTCAGATGAGTATGTGGCACCCCAGGGCCTTTGAATCTTTTCCCCAATGTCTAGGGTATTCTTTCTTCCAAATATGAGCATAATTTTCTCCTGCATATTTTTCTTGTTACACTTTACATGTCTTAGTGAGGCCTTCCCTCACCCCATATATTAAACAGCATTCCCATTGCCCCTGGAGCACTCTAGTCCCTCTCTCAACTCTAAAATATTTATCATATATATTTCAGCTATTGTTGATTTCTCCCACTAAAATACATTCATAAGATTAAGGCTGGTGTTGTATTTTTTTTAGAATGATTTTTCGATGATAAATAATTGCAAAAATAGAATAGAGAATTCCTATATATTCCTCACTCCATTTCCCCTATTGTTAACATCTTACCTGAGAGTAGAATGGTGTATTGACCTTTGATGGACCAACATTGATATATTATTATTCATTAAGTTTTATAGCTTATTCAAGCTTCCTTAGTTTTTAACCTTTTTTTTTTCAGTTCCAGAATTCCATCCTGGTTGTTATATTATTGTTAGTTGTCAAGTCTCTTTAGGTTCCTCTTAGCTATGATAGTTTCTCAAATTTTTTTGTTTTTTGATGGCCTTGAGAGTTCTGAGGAACACTGGTCAGGTATTTCATAAAATATCAATGATTGGATTTGAATGATGTTTTTCATGATTAGACTGAGGTTATGAGTTTTGAAAAGAAGATCACAGAGGAAAAGTGTCATTTTCATCACATCATATCAAGTGTACATACTATCAACATAACTTGTCACTGAGATGTTGACCTTGACCACCTGGCTGAAGTAGTGTTTGTCAGGTTTCTTCACTGTTAAGTTACTAGTCTTCTTTTATACTGTAGTTTTTGGAAGGAAGTCAGTATGTACAGCTTAAGTTTATAGAGGGGGGTGTTATGCTCCACTTAAGTGAAGACAGAATATCTATATAATTATCTGGAATTCTTCTGCACAGATTTGTCTATTCTACCCCTTTATTTATTTATTCAGTCATTGATTTATATTAGTATGTATTATGGATTACTGATTTTATACTTTGTATGAGAATCCAATACCACCTTATATTCTTGCTCATTTTGTTCCAACTTTGCCTACTGAGAGTACTCTTGGTCTGTTTCTGTGTACTTTTGGCAAGCTGCCATCACTGTGGGCTTTTTTGAGCATTTCCTTCTTTTTGACAATATAAGACACTTCAGGATCATATTGTCTATCCCTGCTTCAGTCCTAGAATTAGACATTTCCATAGAACCCTGGTTCCTTTTATTGGAGAATGGTATTTAGAAACCACAATCTCAGTGTTAGGTGAGCTCATCACTACTAAGGTGTTATTGCGTTTTAGCCTCTTTGGCTGACAGAGCAGGAAATACAGGTGTGTATGCTAACATGTGTATTTATAAATATCTATAACTATTTCTATGTGTAACCACTTCTATGTGTAACAATAAGCTAAATATAAATTTATTTTGATGTCTCTAACTCTAATTCATTACTGCATGGGTAATTCTGGCCTTCTCTTCCTACTTGTTTGGAACAATGTCTTTAAAAAAATCTGCTCTACAGAGTAGTGCCCAGGCAATACCCAATCAATATTTGTTGAATAAATTTGATTAAAAAATGGATAAATGTTGTTTCCCCTCCTCCCTCAGCAGAGAAGACTTCCAAGGAAAGAGTTTGGAAAGGTTCTTTAAAAAAGTACTATAAGGCTTTGGAGAAGGAGGACAGGGTAAGGGGAAGTATTTGCTTCTCTATAATAATGGTATCACAATACTTTTCCAGTTTCAGCCTTTATTGCTATCACTATTGCTAGAAGCTACACTGAGGGTATCTATTAATTAAAAAAATTATTTTTTTTAGTTGGAGTCTCTCTCTGTTGCCCAGGCTGGAGTGCAGTGGCATGCTCACGGGCCACCCCAGCACCGACCTGCTGGGCTCCGGTGATCCCTCTGGCTCAGCCTTCTAAATAGCAAGAACTACAGGCACGTGCTACCACACCCAGCTAATTTTTAATTTATTGTAGAGATGAGATCTTGCCAAGTTGCCTGGGCTGGTCTCAAACCTGCGAGCTCAGGCAATCCACGCATCTCAGCCTCCCAAAGTGCTGGGATTACAGGCTGAGCACCAAGCCTGGCTAGAAAATTATTTTTCAAAAGTTATTCCAAGCCAACTCTAATCTGGTTATAGAAAAATGGGAAAAAAAGCTAATTTTCTATCTTTTGAAAATATGCACCTCAAATTTCCATTTATAGTCATAGTGAATGACCTAATACAAGATTAGTCCCCTTCCATGAACAACTAGAAGACTGAACAAAGTATAGGAAACAATTTTTTTTTCAGACATTAAAGAACATGCAGCACAGTACTATTATCCCTGAGAGAGAAACAAACAAACAAACAAGATAAGACATGTGACAACTCTGGATTTTTGCTTGACGCATTCTAGACCACAGCTTTGGAAAGAGTGCTCCAAGCAGATTGCAATGGTTTTGCTGAATTGAAGCAAAGGGCATTATGGTTTGGGGAGGAAGAATAGGTGAAATTTGTGGGAGAGAATCCTTGAGGGAAAAAGTTCCAGAAATCTGCAGAGCGTCTTCCTAAGACTTGGGTTAATAATATTAAGTTAGTGATGCATTGAGTGAAATTGCACAAGGGTGCACAAAGAATGACTACCAGGAACCATAAGATGAACAAAAGGTGCAGAGCTGGGAGGTATTTGAGTATCAACCAGACAGAAAGGTTTTCAACCAATACACACGGTCTTCTGGAGAGACCCCCAAAAGGGTGTCACATTAGCAGTAGAATAACTAGCCTGAAGTTAGAAGGTAATCAAGGCCAAGAAATCCATTTGGAGCAGGATAGTTATTTTTTTGTGTGGAGCTGTCATGTGCATTGTTTATTACTAGACGTGTAGTACCCTCCATGCAAAAAACTGCCTCCAAGTATTGCCAAATGTACCATGGGGAGGAGAGTAAAAAACTACCATCTCTTGAGAATCACTGATCTAGACTGATCTGAACAAATTTAAAAACAAACCTCCAAAGAATCAAGCTGATATGTAAGTAACTTAATTACCTTCTGAAACAAACTTCAACACTCTTTAAAGGAAAGCAACAAAATCTAGTCACTCAACCATGTTAAACTCACAATGTTTAGTATCAAGTAAAAATCACTTAAGAAACCAAAAAAACAGAAGAATATATAGTCCTAGAAATACCAGGATGACATAAAGAGGAGTCAAGGACTCTAAAAAAGATTATAATTATGCTCAAGCATTTAAAAGCATATATATTATAAGATAAATTAAATATATTAAGAGAACCAAGTAGAATTTTGAGAACTAGAACTAGAATATTTAAATGAAATATGTATATAGTATCAATATTCAAATTTTTCCCTAGAAATGTTTTTCAGTGCCAAAACTTTAAAAAAAGTGTGTATTTTTCTTATTTAAAACTTTTATTTATTTAATTAATTTTGAGTTGGAGTCTCACTCTGTCGCCCAGGCTGGAGTGCAATGACACACTCACAGCTACCCCAGTGTCAACCTGCTGGGCTCCAGCGATCTTTCCAACTCAGCCTTTCAAGCGGCCAGAACTACAGGTGCACACAACAACGCCTGGCTAATTTTTGATTTTTTGTTGTAGAGACAAGGTCTCACCAAATTGCCTGGGCTGGTCTCAAACCCATGGGCTCAGGCAATTCACTCACCTCGGCCTCCCAAAGTGCTGGGATTACAGGCTGAACCACCAAGTGTGGTCTAAAACTTTTGAAATATAATTTCAACTACAAAATAATTGACATTAAAGCAAATAATAGTAATATGTTTTGAGTTTATTAAATATGTGAAAGTTAAATGTGTGACAACATTAATACAAAAGACAGATTGAAAGAAAGGAAAATACATACTGTTTTAAGATTTTAAAGATTTTTGTTATATTTTAAGTAGTATGTTATTATTTAAATATTGATTGAGATACTTTAAAGATGCATGTTATAAACCTAGAAATGCCGCTAAAAATAAAACAAATAAGCATACACAAGGAGCCAATAGAGAATATTTAAAATAGCAAAAAATTTCAATTAATCCAAAGAAAAGCAGGAAAAGGGGGAAAGGGGGAAAAGGTGGACAAATAGGAAAATAAATATTTTATATCAATACTTTAATTAAATGTCAATGGTCTAAACACCTTAATAAAATGTCACGGTTAAAAAATAAAACTAGCTATATCTATTTACAAGAAATATCCTAAAATCTAAAGATTCAGACAAGTTGAAAGTAAAAGAATAGAGAAAGATCTACTATGCAAATGGTAATAAGAAAACTGGAATGAATTTATTAATATCACTTGAAATAGATTTTAATTATAAAAAAGACTTTTATAATGATAAAATGGTTCATTTGTTAATAAGGTAAGACACTTCTAATATGTATACACCAAATATATAGAGCTTTAAATACATGAAGCAAAATTGATGGAACCAAAAGAAAAAAAACAAATCTACTACTAGAGTTAGAGATGTCAATACTTCTCTGTTTCTATGAAAAGATAAAAAAAGAAGTTTCTTGCTAAATTTATATTTTAAAAAAAGCAGAACAGAATGGAATTAACAGTGTAATGATTTTAAAGAGGAGAATCCCTACAGATATTAAAAGGATAATGAGTGAATATTATGAACAACTTTATGCCAATCAATCAATTTGACAACTTAGAGTCAGTGGACAAACTCCTTGAAAGATGCAAATTATCTAAACTGACACAAGAAGATATAGATGTGTTAAAAATAATTAAATAAATAAAACACCTGAATTTGTAATTAAAATTTCATAAAGAAATCTCAAGTCCCAGATTATTTCACTCATAAATTCTATGAATTATTTAGGAAATAAATACTACTAATTTGACACACAGTCAAAAAAATAGAGGCGAGAATACATGCCAACTAATTTTTTGAGGGTATTAAAATTATAATACCAAGAGAAGACTGAGTATAACAAGAAAAAAAACATAACCCTAGCAATTAATGTATTATTAACACAAACATTTAAATTCTTAGCTACATCTTTTTAAATGGATCCTGTTACAATATATAGTAATATATCATAATCAAGTAGGATTTAATTTTAGAAATATAAGGTTGGTTTACTGCGTGAAAATTAATCAAGCAACTTACCATATAAAATAATAAAGAAAAAAATATCATCAGCCAAACATGCAGAAAAAACATTTGACTAAAATCAATAGCCATTCATTATAAAACTCTCAGCAAAATAGGGAAAAAAGAAACTTTCTCAACTTGAAAAGAGGCACTTAAGAAAAATCTAAAACTTCTTCCATTCATACTTAATGGCGAAAGACTGAATACTCTCTCCTTAAGAGCAAGGATAAAGCAATGATATATGATTGCACCACTTCCTTTTTTTTTTTTTTTTTTTTGAGTTGGAGTCTCACTGTCGCCCAGACTGGAGTGCAGTGGCCGCTCCCGGCCACCGCAGTCTCCACGTGCAGGGCTCCAGCGATCCTTCCGCCTCAGCCTTCCACGTAGCTGGAACTACAGGCGCGCGCTACCACACCCGGCTAATTTTTTTTTTTTTTTAATTGTAGAGACGACCCCAAGTTGCCCAGGCAGGTCTCGAATCCGCGGGTTCAGGCAATCCACTCACCTCAGCCTCCCAAGGCGCCGGATTACAGGCTGGGCCACCGAGCCCGGCTTGATTGCACCACTTCTATTCAAACCCTCTTGGGGTCCTGGACAGCGCAATAAGTCAAGGAAAAGTAATAAAAATCACACAGATTGGAAAGCAAAGCTTTCAACTGTTTTTATTAGAGATAATGTGATCATGATCATGACAAATTATAAAAACTACAAAAAAACTATAACAACTAATAAATAAATGTATTAAAGTGACAGACAACAAAGTTAATGTTAAAAATTTAACTGCACTTTCATATACTGTCAACAATTGACAAAGGCATTTAAAAGTAAGATTTACAATAGCACTAAAACCTATAAAATATGTAAGCATAAATTTAATACAATATATGCAGAAACTGTATGCTGAAAATTACAAAATAATGGAGACAGATATCAAAAGAGATGTAAATAAATGGAAAGATATAAATAATCATAGGTTAAAAGATGATAAGGTCTATAGATTCAATGCAATCACTTCAAAATCCCATTAATTTATTGTAGAAATTGACAAACTGATTTTAAAATGTACTTGGGAATACAAAAACCCAGACTAAACCAAACAATCTCGATTAAAAAGAAGAAACCAAACCTTACATTATCTAATTACACTCTCTTACACTATCTACTTTCAAGAATTACTAGTAGTTTGCAGTAACTAAAGCAGTATGGCATTAACATAAGATACACATACAGATCAGTAGAATAGACTAGAAAGTCCAGCAATAGATCCACACATACAGATTAATTCATTTTTGACAAAAGTGCCAAAATAAATCAGTGGGAGGTAAAAAATAGTCTTTTCAAAAAATTGTGCTGGAACAACTTAATGTTCATATGAAAAATATGATAACTTTGATTCTTACCTCACACCATACACAAAATGAGCTTGTAATGGATCCCAGACTAATGTGCAAATAAAAATCACGATTATATATTGCTGCACCCCCATCAGAATGGCTAAAATTAAAGTGACTGCCAACACCAGGTGCTGAAGAGAATGTGGAAAAACTTGAATCTTCAAACTTTAATGCTGGGAGATTAAAGTGGCACAGCCTCTTAAGAAAACACTGACAATTTTGTATAAAGTTAAATATATACTTAGCCTGTAATCTAGCAATTCCACTTCTAAGTATTTACCTAAGAGAAATGTCCTGGGGTTCTTTGAACCCTCTGAAATTGTATGTATAATCTTGTGGTATGTACATTTACCTTCAGAGAATAGGCTTTGTTTTCCTCAGATTCTCAAAATATTCATGACCCAAAAAGAAATATGAAATATTGTGTTAGCTATAGCTGTCCTCTTTATAACAATAATTACTGAGACTAACTTTATGGATCCCTAACAACATTAAGTGTGGAATTTACAGTCAACACTAGGAAACCACCAAGAAAGAATTGTCCAAATTTGAAGAGTATACTACAACTACATACCATTAACAAAAATTGAAATTGATGAGAACTTTGTACATATCTTAGTTTTTAATTTTATTTATTTATTTTGAGGCAGGGTGTCACTCTGTCACTCAGGCTGGAGTGCAGTAGCACAATCATAGCTCACTGTAACCTCGAAATCCCAGACTCAAGGGATCCTCCTGCCTCAGACTCACCAGTAGCCAGAACTACAGATGTGTGCTACCAAGGCAGCTATTTTTAAATTTTTGGTAGAGACAGGGTTTTCCTATGTTGTGCAGGATGATCTCAAACTCCTGGCCTCAAGCAAACCTCCTGCCTTAGTCTCCCAAAGTGTTGAGCCAAACCATGCTCAGCCTATCAGTGATATTTTAATACATGAATGTATTTTAAAATGTAGCCACAAGGATATTCATGATTGTGTCATTTACAATACTGAAAAACTGAAACCACCTTAAAGTTAAACAAGAATGAATTAGCTAAAAAAAAATATGGTACATTAGTGCAATGATGTACTATGTTATCTTTTCAAATGGTGTTGGAAAATATTCGTGACATGCAAAAAATATTACCCTACATCAGGAGACAGCAAGCTGTGACCATGGAATAAATCCTGCCCATCACCTATTTTTGTGGTTTTGCTGGAGCACAACCACGCCTATTCATTTCTTATTGTCAATGACTGATCTCATCCTACTGCTGTTCCACTGAGTCTTTGCAACAGAGACTTGATGGCCAGCAAAATCGAAAATACTTTCTACAAAGTACTTTTACGGAAAAGGCTTGCCAATCACTGTTCTATATTATTAAGTAACATAATGTGATCTTAGTTTTGTAAAATATACAGAGAGAGAGAGAGAGAGAGAGAGAGGGAGGGAGGGAGGGAGGGAGGGAGAGAGACAATTCAAAGTAGATATGATAAATAATAAATGGTGGTTTATCTTGGGTGACAGAATAACAAGTAATTTTTATTTTCATTCCTTTGCATTTCAGTATTTTCCCAGAATTCATACAATAACTATTACTTCTACCAGCACATGCAAAGCATATTTTAAAAAAATGTTATAAAACCATTTTTAAAAATCCCTTTCTATTTAGCTGTCAGCAGTTTCTCCTGTCTCCCAACCTCTTCTTGTGGTTACAGTGACAGCAGAAGAGTCTCCAGTTATTTTGTTGAGTGGCTGTGAAGCCACCAATTGCCCTGTAAGCAGGTTCTATTCAGTATTGTACCTTGGAGGATATAAGCATCAGGAAGAGAAGAACAGGGCAACAGTGCTCGGAGAAAATTAAGATCTACAGACGTGACATTTCCTAGAAATCAGTCTGTCTTGGTTTCTCCCATAATTATTCACCATTTTGTTTACAAATGGGAAATAGCATTCTACTGTTCAGTGTCTTCCAAGAGACTGAAGTTAATTTGAAATAATCCTCCAGCAAAAGCACCAATAAAAGCATCTGGAACGCCCTGTTGCCATACCCTCTGGCTACTGACGCGACATTATTGATACACAAATCAAAGTTGACTGCTCTGGTAACAGTGAGTCCCCTGGCAGCAAGAGCTTTCAACAGAGAAGGTGTTCCTTTCTTAAGACAGGACCAACTTAATACAATATCTCATTGCAACAGGCTTAGTTAAGACATTAAAGGGATCTGAAACAGAAATTTAAAATCTTTTTTTCCTTTTGTTTCCTTCTTACATGGAATGGGCCAACAAAAAATAATAATAAATAAATAAAAGAAGGAGAAATTCAAACTTTGCTTAAGAATAGACTCAAGAGACATAAAGGAGGCTACAAATGTAATGTGATTTGAGGGCTGTCACAAGATTTCACCTGTCAGAAACCTGTAACAGGAAACTTACGCCTGCCTGACGTTTTCACCATTAGAGTCATTCTTTTGAGATACAGTATTTCTTAAAAGGCTCTGCTCAAGTTTAGAATGATAGAACTTTGAAGTTTAAAGGGTCTTTAGAGGTCATAAATCCATTCCTGAACTTACTCATATATGTAGATCCACTTTTCATTATCTTCTCTAAAATGTTGCCTAGCTTTGGTGTGAAATCCTCCCATAACAGGGGACTTTTTATCTTTAAAGAAAAGCAACTTATTTCATATTTAGTGGGCTCTGATTATGTAAAAGACTTCCTCATGGTAAACTAAAACCTGCCTCCCTGTAATTTTCATTCACTGATAATTAGTTTGTTTTATTCATTTGACAGGTTTTTATAATGCATAATTTCAAGCATTGTCTACATAGTGGCATTCCAGATGATCAAAATTCCTGCTTTCTTGGAGCTTACATTCAGTGAGGTGGTTAGCCACACACAAACAAACTGATGTATAAACAAGACTGTTTCAGATATGGTGACATGATAATGACCAGAGAGAGTGGGCTGGAGCTACTTAGATGCAGGGTGTTATGGGTTGAGTTGTGCCTCCATCACTGCCCCCTTCCCAGAAAAATATCTTGAAGTCCTAACCCCCAGTACCTGTGAATCTGGTCTTATTTGGAAATAAGTCCCTTGTAGATGCAATCAAAATAAAATTATGGTAGGTCCTAATCAAATATGACTGGTGTCCTTTTAAGAAGAGGAGAAGAGAGAAGGAGAACACCATGCGATGACAGAGGCAGCGATTAGAGTGACAGGTCTATAAGCCAAAGAATACTGAGGATTGCTGGCAACATGAGAAGCTAAGAGAAAGGCATGGGCCGGGTGTTCCCCCAGAGTCTTCAGAGAAAGCATGGCCCTTCCAACACCTTGATTTTGGACTTCCAGACTCCATAATACATTTCTGTGGTTTTAAGTCAATACATTTCTGTGGTTTTAAGTCACTTGGTTTGTGGCACTTTGTTGTGGCAGCCCTAGTAAACTAACACAGAGGGTCAGGGAAGACCTGACCTGGAGATGATTCTCAGCTGATGAACCAGCTTCAATCAGAAAGAAGACTCTTTCTGCCCAGGAACCAGGAGGAAACAAGCCTTGAAGCTGGGATGTGCTTGGAAGGTCCAGGGAACAAAAAGGAGGCCAATAGGCAAGAACTCTGACTAAAGAGGGGAGTGGTGAGAAAAGAGCCTGGAGAAGTAAGCCGGAGCTAGAGTATGGCAGTTGTTTCCCAGGATGTCCCATGCGATTAAGTTCAGGTATCCAGTCCCCCTTCCTAGGGATTGGCACACGGTGGATCCAGGCATGAATATATTTTTATAAGTTCCTGAGGTGATTCTAACATCAATCCTATTTTGAATCTACCCCATCTGTGGAATGTTATAGGCCTAGTCAGTAGTGTTGAATTTTATTCTTTAAACAATGAGATGCCATTGAGTATTTTAACTCTAACTCTTTTGTAGTATCAAATCCTTCACATATTGAAAGCAGCCCCTGTGTGTTGCTGCTTCCAGCCCCAATGTCTCTCCCCATCCTGTCTTCTCTTTCAAGTCAGTTTTTTGTATGCAATTTTGTTTAATAAATATTTATTGCAGAAGCCATGATGGTAGAACACCTCAGTGTGCTTTAACGTGATGGTGCACATGTATTTGTTAAACTAGCTCATTCAGTAGTTTCCCAACCTTTTCTTCTGTCCCATGAGGTTTATATCCCTTCCTTGCCCCTCCTCCATGTGCAAGGCTTAGGAACAGACTTTAAAACTGTCCCTTCTCATGGAAAAGGTTTCGTTTGCTTTCCTACCAGTCAGGAATCATCAAGTTGACTGGCACCTAGAAGAGACCCAAATGCTCAAGAAATTTTAAGATGGGGAAGATAAAATGTTCCAGGATTTATTCAGCAAGTACTTTTAGCCTATCTTATGTGCTGGGCCTGTTGTGGCAAGGTCTCGGAACAAGGACAGGGGGGCTCAGGGAATGTTACCAGTTGCTGGGGGGTGGGTATTGATAAAGTAGATGGATATGGAAGAGTCACTGCTGAAAGACTTTCTCACCTTTCTTGGACTGGGAAGACAATAGACCAAGTAATATCATTCATGCAGTGTAAGATTTTTAAACTTCTGAGACTGAAATTTCTGTACGTGGGATTCTTGCTTTGAGCCCTACGGTGTTATTGGAAATCCCTTCTTAAAGCAGATGCATAAGATAACATTCTAACTGTGTGCTTGTTTGTAATTTTTCTTTTTCAGAGATTGGCAAGACTCCCTGATGAACACAGAAGTTTGCTGACTCGCCAGACAACAAATACCAAATGATCAGAGCAACAAATTGCAAAGTTGTAGCTACCTACCTCTCTGTCCTTTCACCCATTATTTTATAGACCACTATATTCTAAAAATCCTTCCTAATTGCTTTGGCCCAAAGAAGAATGCTTTCTGGAAGGAGTAGTATTATTCATATGTATTCAAGGAGTCTATACTATCACACTAAGGAATGCACTGGTATGGCTCAGCCAGATGTTTATAACCTGGGTCATTTCTGAGAGATTGATGCCTGATGTTAAGTATTTTGAATATTACTCCCTTATCTCACAGCTCATGTGGGACCATAATACAGCAAAGGCATAGCAGCTCTAAGACTCAGACCCTGAAGAACAACTATTGGATTGTCTCTATCCTGCTTTCAATGATAGCTATCCTGGTTACCACCCTACTCTGATCTACAAGGGTGGACTCTTGGAAACTCCTTTATGCAGTGTCTTTGGCCCCATCCTTATCCCAGCCATACTGACTGAACAAAGAGTGAGAGTTAGTCAAAGTACCTTTTCCAGGAACTAGGTTCAGCCCAAGGAGACACTCAGTCTGTTTCTGCTTCTCACTGTTTCTCTCAATCTCTCTCCTCCTCTCCCTTTATATTATAAAAATTTGAGGGTTGTCAGCAGTCCTATTATGTGCTCTAAAAATTGGGAAACTGAACAAGGCAACCTGCAGTGGAGAAAATAAATTATCAGATGCTGTTAAATTTTATATAATGTACTTCAAATTATACTGAACCAGATGAAATTGCCAATACTTGACCGATGAATATTGATGATTAACAAAGTTGGACCAAATGTATTTCTACCTGTGATATTTAGAATTTATAATATTATTGTTCTTTTCCATTTTCTCTGATAATTGATTTGTTTTTGTTATTGTTTACTTTTTCACAGAAGTAAGCAATATGATCTCTTCACACAAATAGTAAATCTTTTTGATATGAATTTTGACAGGGAGATGGGACACCTAAGGCAGGTAGAAACATCCATTTTGACCTGAGGAAGGGCTCTTTTAGCTAAAAGGATTATTCTTCAGTGGTTTAGAATCTTTAAGAGGGCATCTAGACCTCAAAAATGGGTCTAGAGGGAGTCTCGACACCATTTTAAAGAAGATGAAGTATAAACTATGGTAAAAGCAACCCTCAGCAATGTGAGACCTTGCAGCAGACTTAAGAGTCTCTGATAAGACAACTTCTTAGAAATAGGGGAGGTCAAAATTTGACAGTGGGTACCATACAAACAAATGGATCAAACATTGAGATGGCTTGAGTGATGCTTATTGCTTAAGATCCACAATAGCAGAGATACATTTTTGGAAGAGATTATACAACCCGTGACAATAAATGGTACTGTCTGACAATCAAAAGAGATCAGGACAATGGCTGGAAGATGGGGAAGCTCCTAGCCATCCTTATGATCAAAGAATATCCTAGTACTTATATGGTGGTCTGCTGAAGGCATATACTCCCATTTAAAGCTCTGTGAAAAAGGAATAGCAGAATTATCTTGTTATGAAAATGTCCCAAGCTTGATTTGTGAGTGACTCTGTGACTACATGCTGCTTTAGTGAATTCTTGGACACCTCACTGTCGTTAGAAACATACTGCTAAAGGAGGGGTCAACAAACTATGACCCGTGGGCCAATTCCAGCCCACCACATTATTTATACAGTCCACAAACTAAGAGTGTTTTTATATTTGAAATGCTTGAAAAAAACCAAAAGAATGATATTTTTGAAATGTGAACATTACATGAAATTCTAGTTTTAGTCCAAAAAGTTTATTGTAATAGACCAATGCTATTTCATGTACATGTTGTCTATGGCTGTGTTTGTGCTAAGACAGAGTTGGGTAGTTGTGACAGAGATCATATGGTCTACAAAACCTAAAAAATTTACTATCTGGCTCTTTACAGAAAAAGTGTGCCACTTCATGTGCTTGGGCATCATTCCTTTAACTTCCCAAAGCCTTTTCAGGCAAGATGTTGTTAGAGTACCTATAAGGAAAGAGGCAGTTCTTCAACAAACTTAAAAGAGGCCATACTTGTTTTGTGTCTGCTTGTTAATATGTATTAAAATTTGGCCTGAGATTTACTTTCTTTGGTACCTGATAGTGAATTTTTGGAGCAAAGAGTTGACATATTTTGCTAACTGTTGGGAGTTAATGATATTTGCCAAATGGAACCTAATAGTTGTGTAGAGCTCAATTTGTGTAAGTCACTTTGCTGCAGATGCTCTGAGGGGGAAGAAATAAAGAGTTGGAACAAAAATCTCATTGGAGCTTTAGTCCCTGGTTTCAGACCTTTTCTAAGACCCAGGAGCTTCACTGCTCTTTGTGCTCCAAGAAGCACTGAATATCTTTAAAATAAATCCCTTTTGTTTGCTTAAGTCACATCCAGCAGATTTTTATCACTCGGAACCAAGAGTCCTTAGTTATACACTCCTGATGATCACCAGAATGGGATAAGACACAACATTTGCAGTCATTTTATGGAGCTATAAGGTCTTCCTGAATTATTTAGTTAACCATTCACCAGCACTTATAGCCTGGTACCTCTCACACTTAACCCAGAAATCTTAGTTATTAAGGTAACACTTTATAATCTTTGCATTGGGCAAAAACACAGCAAAAATACTGATACTTTTTAGATTAGACAGGCAAGTATATAGTGTGTTGATGGGTAATAAGTAACATACACCAAGACTCTTTTTAAGAAAGGACAAGACATCACAAACCTAAGACAACTCAAATGCCTCATCTATTATTCACAGATAGTTCCAAAGATTCAGCAGGTGATCAAACAGACTTTCCAAACATGTAGCTAGGGTCAGTGCAAATACCATATAAGAAACCAATGCTTCACTTTGCTGTTGAACTTCATTCTTTTTCTAGAGTTTGCTTTCCTTACTAGGAGAAGCTAGCCCTGCAAGTGACCCTCACTGGCATTTTCCACCCATCTTACTGTTAGGAGACAATACAAGTGACTGTTTGAAAGATGTACAGCGAAGACAGCAGGGATATGCTCTTAGCAATGACAAGCCAGATCAATAAACACCTTCATGCAAGCCTGTCCCAGTTAGTCGATAAATGGGTCCCTGCTTTAATTATTAAACAAGATTTGGCAAGAGTCAACAGATTGGCACTTTGCAAGACAAAAGTATTTCCAATACTAAATTGAATTGGGTATAACTTTCTCCTGACTCAGTCATATTCATCATCCCACTATCAACGGTTCATAATTGAAAACAGTCTGCTAATCAACAGACATGTCAACTTTTAGGGTCATTGCCATGGAAAAAACATTTGTGAACTTTCCATAGATACATCTCTTTGCTAGCTTGTACTGACTTCCAACATGGTTTAACTTTTGATGAACTCCATGGTTCCTCTTGGTAGGAGCACCTGTGAGCCCAGGGAATTATTTTTCCAGCCTTCTCTACTGGTGGGAGCTCATCAGTTTCAAAAGGCTGTGCTACATAGAGCGCTCACTTTTCCTGCACTAATACTAATAAATCCAGGAGAGAGTGCTTTGTGAAATGGATGGACCTAGGCCTACTTCACTATAATGGAGCTTTTATGCTGACATGCTCCATTAGGGCCCACCACGCACATCTTCCTCAATAAACAAGCTTACTGCTCAAGTAATAAAGTCATTTATGGAGAGAAGTCAGCCAAAAGACCAGGACTTACGAGAGGTTCTCGGGGAGGAATCACACCGAGTTAGGTTAAAAGAGAATCTCATAGATTCCAATCAAACGACCATCTTTTAACTCAAAACCTGGTTCCCCTGGCTGGGAGCTCTGGTTCCTATGGTTCATTACTATACCTTTTCTTTGTAGATCCAGAGAGAAAAGTTCATCTATACTGTCCAAAATAAGAAAAGGGAATTTGGTGAGTTTAAAGGCAATTAGGCTCTTCTGAATATGAGAGCTTTCTCCTTTTTCAAAACACAAGAATTTCTGATCAAACAGGAACTTTCCCACTTTCAATTAGACCCTTGTGTTCTGAGAAGAAAAGCAAGGGTAAAATTTTTTTTTGTATTTTTTTAAGTCACCGTTACAAGGATTTTAAATTATTTAGCTCTGCTAATTATTAAAGGAAGATGTTACAAAAAAGCGGGTGTTTCCTTTTTTCCAGTCCCCATATCTCCAGTGGCAGGAAAAACTCTTTGTCTTATTTAGGACCAAAAAAGTTCAAGACACGCAGGAAGAGTACAGGCAAGGGGTGGATATGAGCAAAAGAGAGAGAAAGAAAGAGAGCTTCTTAGAAGACATACTTGACTGAGAAAAAGAGTGAAAATCTCCAATATGCTTTTCTGATCCTCCCAATGTACTAGCTGCCCTTAATAGGACTCAATATATGCTAGTTAACACTGCTCTGTGTGTGTGTGTGTGTGTGTGTGTGTGTGTGTGTGAATGCACACATGCACAGGATAGAGAGTGATATAAAATGTAGGTTATATACATACAAACGTGTGTATGTGTATTCTATAACCTCTTCAGTTGGGCGTGTGTGTGTGTGTGTGTGTGTGTGTGTGTGTAGGGGGTCTCTCTATGTATTTAGTTATCTAAAGGAGGATGTAAAGGCTCCTGTGTTATATCTCCCCTTAGGCAATTTTATGGCTTTTTCTTTTTTATTAAGATGTTGCATACTCATAGTAAACAGAACTTGACATTGACAGTGTCATGATTTTTATATATGTTAATATCTGGGTAGCCACCATGCAGAGCAAGATATAAAACTTCCAAAGCTTAGGTCTGAACCCAAGCTGGCCATCTCATTATCAGTTCTTTCCTCTGCATCCCAAGAAGAGATGGTAGGTGTGTTACTGTTGGCACCTACCGGCTTCTAACCACAGTGGGTGTGTCCCAGTCCTTACATCTTAAAAAGTCGGTGTTGGCGAGGCGCAGTTGCTCACGCCTATAATCCCAGCACTTTGGGAGGCCGAGGTGAGAGGATTGCCTGAGCCCACAGGTTTGATACCAACCTGACAGTGATATTGCAGTACATCTACTTTCGCAGGTTTACTCTACATCTTTATTTTATTTAAAAAAAAATTTTATTTTAAAGATGTGGGATACAATTTAGGATTAGGCATACAAATGGTCATTGCACTACATCTTAAGGAAAAGAAACGTTGAAGGAAGCATTTGAGAGGCCAAGGGGGAAATATGCCACAAGTGTACTATAACTTCTTTCTTAAAACGTAGTGTTTACTGCTGCCTTGAAGGGACAGGATTGGATGAGCAACTTGGCAAGACCTCATCACTACAATAAAATAAAAAAATAATTAGCCGAGTGTGGTGGCGTGTGCCTGTAGTTCCAGCTACTGGAAGACTGAGGCGGAAGAATCACCTGAGCCCAGCAGGTTGAGACTACGGTGGCCATGAGCATGCTACTATACTCCAGTCTGGGCGACAGAGTGAGACTCCAACTCGGGGGGTGGGGGGGGGGCGGGGGGGCGGGGAATAGGTGTTATATAAATAGCCTTGGGTAGGAGGAACTTGCCCAATGAGTGAATTTCAGAGATACTGACCCTATAGCCAATCCCAGCCCACGACAGGGGAAGGCTCCTCCCACAGGGGGATGCTGAAGACACCAGCCATGTCCTCATTCCCAGCCTCTTTTGTAGCAGGTCCACATGACCACATTTCATCCAATGAGAACCAAGAGAACGTCTGCTGGGGCCTTCTGGGAAAGATCTTCCCTTCTGATAGATAGCAATGAATAAGGAAGAGTTTCTGTCCCTTTTTCAGAAGGGATTGTTGGAGCCGAGGTAGCTGTCTAGGAGGGAAGATGATGTCAATATGCCAAGGAGGGCAGGAAGATGGAGTGTGAGTCCTTGAGACGTGGTTGAGTCTTTCAACTAGGGGTCAGCAAGCTTGTGTTTTGAAAGGCCAGATGGTAAATATTTTAGTCTTTGTGGGCCACATGTGGCCTCTATTGCTGCTGCCGCTGCTTCTTTAACAATCTTTCCTAATCTGGGGGCTGTAGAAAGAACAGACTGCTGGGCAGATCTGACCTGCTGTCCACAGCTTGTTGACCCTTCTCTAAACCAATCCAGCAACCCCTATCTCCAGAGTTCTTGTTAAGGATGATGATTTTAAAAAAATATGAACAACTATTTTCAAAGCTAATCTAAGTCAGATATTCTGTTACTTGCAACTAAAAAGATTCCCCAGTGATATTGCAGTACATCTGCTTTCGCAGGTTTACTCTACATCTTTATTTTATTTTTAAAAAATTTTTATTTTAAAGATGTGGGGTACAATTTAGGATTAGGCATACAAATGGTCATTGCACTACATCTTAAGGAAAAGAAACACTGAAGGAAGCATTTGAGAGGCCAAGGGGAAATATGCCACAAGTGTACTATAACTTCTTTCTTAAAACGTAGTCTACTGCTGCCTTGAAGGGACAGGATTGGATGCAGGGCTAGATGGCTGTGGAGAGTGAAGGCTGAGAGCTGGGGTGCAGACCTCTTTAAAATGCTAAGGGGAGCGGGGGGAGAAATTCTAAAATCTTTTTAAAAGCATAAAAACAGGGCCCAACTAGCAGGATTTTCTCCACAAGCTTGCATCTCTCCTTCTTTTCAATGCCATCCGTGGTCTTATGTGTCAATTTGGTTAGGCTACAGCACCCAGTTATTCAACACTAATCTATGTGTTGCTATGGAGGTGTTTTTTGTTTTTTTTTTAAATGTGCTTAACATCTACAATCAGTTGACTTTAAGTAAAGGAAATTATCCTGGTGGCTTCCTCCAGTCAGTGGAAAGTTTCTAGGAACAAAACTGAGGTTTCCCTGAGAAAGAAAAAAATCCTGCCTCAAGACTGTAGCGTGAGCTCCTGCCTGGGAGTTTCCAACCTGTTGCCTTGCCTTATAGATTTTGGACTTGTCAGCCTTCACAGTTGTGTGAGGCAGTTCATTGAATGAAAACTATTCAGTCAATCTTCATTATTCATGGATTTCATATTTGCTAATTCTACTTACCAAAAGTTATTTGTCATCCCAATATCAATACTCACGAGAGTTTTCAGTCATTTGCAAACATGTACAGAAAGGCAAAAGATTTGAGTCACTAGACACACATATTCCCAACTGAAGTTGAACAAGGCACCATTCTACCATCTTGTTTCAGACACTGTAAACAGGTGTCCTTTTTCGGTCTGTTTAGTGCCATGTTTTTTACATTTTTCTGTTTTTTGCTGGTGATTTTGATCCTTAAAATGGCCCCCAAAAGTAGTGCTAAAGTGTTGTTTAGTGTTGTAAGCACAAAAAAGCTGTGATGTGCCTTATAGGGAAAATGGGTGTGTTAGATAGCTTGTTCAGATATGATTAACAATGCTTTTGGTTGTGAGTTCAATGTTAATAAATCAGCAATATATACTGAAGAAAGTGTCTTTAAACAGAAACACACACCTAAAACAAGATCACTTATCAATCAGTTAGTAAAAATAATGTGACCAGAGGCTCATAGGAACCTAGCCGTGTATTTCTTCTAGGAACAATGTCACTAATTCAGTATTTACGACAACTTTATAGATCATAACTACCAAAAGTAATGAGAATCCAAACATAGAATATATACGTGTGTGTATATGTGTGTATATGTACATATATAGGTTCTGTTTCTCTGAAGAATGCTGACTGATACACCAGCTCACCAAGTATGGGCTCTCTTAGGGCAGGTTAATCAGGAAACTGCTTGATGGCTTCTAGTTCCTTCAGGATAAGGTCTGTACCTGTTATCACAGACCCTCTCTGTCTGCTATGCTCTGAGCCCTAAAAGCCTGTGCAACCTCACCTTCTCTCTCTCTGACACAGCATCTGGCTTTTAGCCAAGCTTAACCACATGCAGTCTCTGAATATATTGCCTCATTTTTCTCTTTCATGCCATATGGAGCTGCTTTCTGCCTCTGCACTATCAGACCTCTGCCCACTGCTGCATGCAGCATGATTTCACAACTGTCCACCCTCATCTCCTCTGTACCAGCATTTCTTCTCTTGTAGCCTCACCCCAGCATTCCTGCCTTCTTGCAGCCTTGCCCTTCTCAAGGCATGTTGGCGCATGTTGTTTCCTCTGCCTGGAATGTACTTTTATACTTTGTTAGTTAAGACTCACACCTCTTCCATATCCCAGGTCATCTTCCCTCATCTACCTCACTATGTTCTCATTCCATTGCTTACCTTCTCTCTATAGCACTTGTCAAAATTGTAATCTTTATCAGTTTTGGTTATTATTTAATCAGTGCAAGAGTTCTTAATAAATGTCTTCCATAGATCTCTGTGGAAATCTAGGAAGGCCTGCATAAAGTTATCTAATGCATAAGATAAAATACTTAGGATTACAAAGCAACTTGGATTTCAATATAATTCGTTATCAAAACATTTTTAAATGTAACATAGTAATAAGTGTGCTTCTTTATTACTCTAGGAAATAAAAAGATCTAGGAGAAGTCTAATAACTACTGGAATTTTGAAGTGGTGATATGTACAAATGATATTTTAAGGCATCTTCAACAATCATACTTGGATATAAAAACCCACAATTTATATTGGCAAGCAAAATCACTGCTATTGCTAATTCTACTGGATTTGTTGCCTAAATTCATAATGAAAGGAAATGTTAAACATCAGTTAAAATTTTTTGAAAGTAAAAATGTCATTCATTTTTTATCCAAGTTCATAGATTCCTTGGCCCCTTGCTGAATTCCATTTAGGTACTCTAGGTGACAGAGTCCAGATTTATGTTGAAATTTCCCACTCTACCATGAGCTCTGAAAGGACAGAGCCATGTCTGACTTGCTTACCATTGTATTCCCAATACTTGGAACATAGTAAATACTCAATAAATAGCTTCTGAGGGGCAAAATGGAAGGAGGAAAGAGACTCCTTTGTCTGCTTGGCTGAGTAGGTTTTTAACTCACATCCTTTAAAACTTCAAAATTCAGGTCAGTTTTTATCTCCTTCAGACAGTCTTCCATGCTCAGCTTCTGTAAACCCAATGGATTGGTTCTTTCTCCTGTGGATATGAAATGCCTCCTTTTGAAATAGTACTTTCTGAAATTGTCAATTTAATTATTTGTGTTCTCACTCATACATTTTTGATTGGAAGAGTTTTAAGTGCAAGGGCTATGTCTTACTTCTCTCTCTGTATCTCTTTGCAATTATCTCTCTTGTCAATGTTTATTAACACAGGGAGCAGGACAGTTTTGTGAAATTTTTAACAATGAAATGGAGTTTTATTCTCTCCATCTTTTACACAGAGGTGCTGTCTCACTGTTACTCTTATGTCCTGTGGGACTCTGACACCTCTTTGACCTGTTCCTTTTGCCTTCCATTCTCTCTCAGTCTCTTCTCAGTGGGTTCATGGGCCAGTGTTCATACAATTGCCCATTCATGGGTTGGTGCTAAAACAGACCCCATGAGCATGAACAATGACATGCATTTCATAAATCCTAAAATTTGCCCCTTTTCACTAATCACTAAGAAACAAGGACACACGTGCTCTTTGGAATGCTAGCAATTTTTAGAGCATCCAAAAGGCAGCACACTCACTTGTATTTATCTTATTTAGCAAGAGACTGCATAAATTTGGTGGCCCCCAGAAGTTCTCAGCCTGAGTGCCTGGAATCAGAGAAATCAGGAAAGCCTCTAACCCCCTGCTCCTCTTGGCTCTGTTGAGTTTGGCAGAGGGTGGGCAAGGGCTGATTGTGACTTATGCTTGTTCTACCTGTCCATGGATTTATTTGACAAGTACCTTGTTGGGAGGAGTAGTGGGAGGCACAGAGAAGTTCTTTGGAACACACATGGAATTAAGGCAATTGATTTGAACCACGGGTTGCTAATGTATCAAGTGTTTCCCAATTGAAAACCACTCCTGGCCTAATTTGATCACATCTGAGAATTAATTATTCAATTTTTACTTACTATTTTCTTCTTAAAACAACCTCCTTTTTCATTACATGGAAGTCACACATTTTAAAACATATTTTCTAATGGTCATTAAAACAAGAGTTTCCATATACTACCCCAAACCTCAATGCTATCAAGTTCAGGGACTATGGGTCACACTCTACCTATATTCTCCCATCTGAGAGTAGTATGTTTTTAAAAATCACCACAAAATGTTTTATATGTGCCCTATAAAATAGGGTTTTATTTTATCCATATTAAGCACTTTACAAATGGCATCACATTCATATCCATCCGCCCAACTTGATCTGGGTGCTCAATTCCATGTCTTAGAAACTTAGCTATATTGATCAATTCAAACCTTGTTCACTAATTCTAATTGCTGTACAAAACACCACTATTTGTTTATTTCCCTATGCATAAGCATTTATATTTTTCTAGTCTCAGAATTAGAAAAGAACACATTTATTTTCACACAGTTCTCCTTCAGTATATGTATGAAACTCTCTCTAATGAATATACCCTAGAGTGGGACTTCTGGGTCCTGGAGAATGTCCATCTTCAATGGCATCAGGTAGCCCTAACATGCTTGTACCATTTACACTCTCAGTAGCCATATAGAAGAGTTCCCTTGATAATATTTCATATGGTCAGACTCTTAAATCTTGTAATTTTAGGGGTGTGAAATGGTAGACCATTCTAGTTTCAAGCTGCATGTTTTTATTGGTACCCTCTGTGAATTGTAGCTACCCTTAAGTGCTTTTGATGTGTTAAGGATATTGTCATGATCAATCTGTCCAACAGTCTTGTAACATAAGTATGACTGCCATATTTTACAAATTTACTCTCAAACACATAGCTACAGTTCTAAAGCCTACCCTTAATTAGCCTGTGTTGCAACCACTCCCTTCTCTCCATATCAACGTATAGGCAGCCGTGTATTGCTAAAGAATGAAACTCGGTAGATGTAGCCATCAAATGTTACTTAGCACTTTCTCTCATCATTGCATCTAATTAGCAAATTTATAAACCCAAGAGTGAGTGTTCTTTTACCCCTGGTGCCAAGCATACAGGTTTGTATACACAGAAGGTTTGTAAAATGTGGTTTTTGATAACAAAGACAATAATGATGATAATAATGCTCTAATGAGTTTCGCATGGATTACAAGGTTGTGTGACGTCAATATTCTCCCTCTCTCTCTTTATAGAATTAAGTTCCACACAGGTTGGAATCTTGTGAATGCAGTTATTCTACATTGTCCTGGAGTCTCCCTTGCATCCTAGGAATTTCTTCTCTTTCCATTCTTCCTCTCCTCCACACCCCATCTGATGAAACTCTAGTTTTCTGGTTGTTTTATTTTTTGTTCTTTTATTTGTTTTGCTTTGTCTTGTTTTACCTTCAGGGATAACTTTGCTTTGGATATGGCTGGTGAGAGAAGGGGAGGAGTGATCTGAGAGTGTTTCTGAAAGAGTCAAGGCAATAACCAGATAAGTTCCTTGGGGGGTAGATGGTTTTGTCAACAGCATTGACTCATTTTTATTTTAAACTGGACACATCTGCAGAGGGACCTGGCAAGAGGGATGTCTTTTATCATTCAAAACTCTCCATAAGGCTGTCTTGCATAGAGAAAGCTGGGCTTGATTTAGAGTTGCGTCCCAGTTGCCTGAATGAGGTCTAGGGAATCAGACTTTCCATAATGCACCCCGGATTAGTCATTCGTAGAGCAGGTGAGTATTTGCTTTTGCAATTGTGCCTCACTAAATAATCTAGATAGATATAAAAACAGTGAATTCAGCTGCTTGTGAATAGTATGGATATTTGAGCTTTTGTGTGGTACCAATCCCCAGCAATATTTTTTTGTATTAAATACTATGAATCCACTTCACCTGTCAGCACTATTCAAAACACGAAATGCAGTATGAATAGAAAGGATGTTCTGGGATCTTTCAGATGATTACTGTTGCTAGGAAAACCACTTCCTGATATCTTTGTGCTTGCTGTATGTGTCTCTTTTTGTGTACAGCTTACAGTGACAAGCAAATTCATAGCCTGGTATTGGGGAGGAATTGGGAAAGTTTAGAAATGTTTAAAGAACACTGCTTAAACTTAAAAAGGGGATGTCATCTAAAATAATAGTTAAGAGTTATGCCTGCTTTCATGTGGAGGATTATAGCTATCAAAAGGAGAGCAATGGGTCTGCATTTGTGTTATGGTGGTGCAGACTTTAGGGCCATTCCAGCCATCATTTTCTGGAACCTCAGAACTGGGTTATGCTTTTCTGGTGCCTGAGGAAATGACCGTCTTTTGCTCCTTGCGAATATTATGCCAATTATTGTTTCTATAGTGTCAGCTCTGCTTAAAGTTGCAATTCTACAAGACTGATGGGAGGGGACTGTGTGAACTCTCTCGGGGACGTAGCTGGGAGTGAAATCAGAGCCAGATAAGACAGGCTCATTCATTTGCTCAGAATAAGGAATTTTTCCCAACTGTGCACCAGAGGTGAGACGAGTATCTCTCTTCCTGGAGACATCCTGAAAGGATCAAAAGTCAGTGTGGCCTCAGCACCAGTGCTTGGCACAACGGCCTCCCCTACACATGTAGGAGATGAATGCAGACGTGATGGCAGTAATACCACACCAAGCCCAGCGCTATGCAGGAGCCATGTGTCATTTCAGTAGAACTTCCACAGCAACTCTAGTTGCTGAGGGACCTGGGGCCAGGGATTTCACATCTCCAGGCCTCTCTGTCCTCATCTGTAAGATGGGAATCATGCGTTTATCTACCGAATAAGGCCAATGTGAGAGCTTCATGGTGTGATGACTCATTAAATATTTCAATACAAGACATTTTAAAGACTCAGGAAAGAAATGGCCGGTCCTAACGTCTAGGCTCTTATTTCACATCATCCTTACTTGTTCTCGCATCATGCAGCTCACTGGTTCTTCACATTGTTATGTTCTATATGTTGATTTATCAATGCTTTCCTGTAAGATGTCAAACAAATAATCTTGTTGGCATGGGTTACCAATTTTTTTGACCAATAATGTAGTAACAATAGAAATAATGACAATAAAAAATGAACACTTCTTAATCAATTTATATTAACCAAGCTACTTTCAAATTCATTCTCTCATTTGAACCAACTCCCAGAAACCTTTGGCCAAACAAAGGTAGGAAGAGGAAACTGAGGCTCAGACAAATGTAAATGACTTGCCTAAAGCCCCTGATGAAAATAGGATAGAGGAAGCACCTTCCCCTAGTTTATTTTACTTTCCATCTTGTACGCGTTCCACTTCGCATGCCATTAGAGAGGTTTCAGTTTGGGAAATGGGGACAGACACACGAATGGTCAAAGATTATTTCAATCACCAAGACAATTATTCTTGTCTGAGATTCTATCCTGAGTTTGTCACTAAAATTAATTTTATATCTTGACTCCAGGAAATGCTTGGGATAAACTGTGTCTGAAATTATAGCAGGAAGCTGGAATATTAGCAATTGTCTTCAGATCAGGGGCCTTTTTGTCTACTTTTAAATTCCCCAGAGAATATGAAATATTCTCTTTCTAGGGCCACCGGGCACAGGGACAGATAGTAATATGTGTACTGTATGATTTTAGGTTATTAAAAAAGTGCACTTTTTAAAATAATGCTCCTCTGCTAGCCCCATCACAGAGTCTGGTATTTCTTCCTTTAAGAAATTGAGAACAGCTGGGCTTAGTGGCTCAGCCTGTAATCCCGCGCCCTGGGAGGTAGAGATGAGTGGATCGCCTGAGCCCGCCCTCATCTCCACAAAAAAAAAAAAAAAAATCAGCTGGGCGTGGTAGTGCGCGCCTGTAGTTCCAACTACTTGGAAGGCTGAGGCGGAAGGATCGCTGGAGCCCAGCAGGTCGAGGCTGCGGTGGCCGGGAGTGGCCACTGCACTCCAGTCTGGGCGACTGAGTGAGACTCCAATACACACACAAAAAAAGAAATTGAGAACAAGTACCTTTTATCTAGGAAGGGCAAACCCATCAGACTGCTATCTACTCTTAACTCCGAATCTTTAGTTAAATTGTCAGATTAGCCTGGCCTCCACCAGACCCCCATTCAAATGGAACACAGTATCGTTGCTTTTTGGGAAGCAAAGGAAAAAGATCTGGGGTCTGGGCTGCAGGTGTTATGGTATCGCGGAAAGTTAAGATGGAAAACAAACAGGAGATAAAGGATTCATAGAGATAAACGTCTTCCTATTTTGCCTAGAGCAAGGGTGGACTTTATTTTCCTTTGATCTGAAATAATGGGGTATAAACAACCTTGATAACCGCCTTAGATGGCACATACGAGATGCCCTTACTTCTTAAGAACCACATTTGGAGTAGTTGCCTGATGATTGCTGGGAAAATCAAGACAAATATATTCCAAGTTTCTAGTCTACTCCCCATGCACACAGAGACACAACTCAGGGCCTCTCATCTAGAGACTCTGCCCCTGGCTGCTGCCATGCTGGCACTGAAGATAAACTCTGCCTGGCACTTGATGGATGTGTCTGTTTGGTGGGGGTGGGCGTGCAGAGGCGGCAGAGGTTTCTGTGCAGGGGTGGGGCTGTGATCGATGGGATCCAGTTTATCTCATGGCTTCCGGTGAGCCATGCTGTCTGGGTGAGTCCACCCCCAAAGTTAATTTGCTGTAAAGAGAACAAGGAGTCCCATCACCTTCTGACAATTGCTCGTTTGTATTTACAACTAACATTTTTTGAGTGCTTCCTATACGCCAGGCACCATGCTAGGCATTGTCGATATATTATCTCTGGTTTGGAAACAGACTTTTTAACTCAGTTCTGACATTAGGTTTTAGATGTTTTAAAGCAAGGACTTATTGTTAATCCTTGGTGTGCTACTTACCGGTAGATATTTAATTTTTAAAATATTAAAATTCATAAAATGCAACCTTGTAATTCTACTTCCAGGAACTTTTCTAAAAGAATAAACAAAGAATTATAAAAAGCCTATGTACAGAATGAATATTGCAGCAAAGTTTGTAACATAGAAATTTTTTTTAAAAAAGCTATATGCTTGTCAATTGAGGATGTGCATTTCTGTTTGTGTAATGTGTGTGTATATATGTGTGCATATGTATATATTATATACATATGCATATATGCACACACATGAACATGTATATGCATATATAAATACTTGCATATGTATACAAGTGTATGTATTATGTAGGAGGTATATTTAAGACATTCAAGATATATTTTAAATGAAAAAAGCAGGTTTATTAAATGTCATTTCCATATTCTTGCAGTATACATTAATGAAAAGACTGAGAAGACTATATGTATGTAAACTGGGTCACAGTTATTTTTTCCAGATGGGGTAGGGAGGGGAATTTATAGGCATAAATGTTATCTTTCTACTTCATACACTTCTGTGTATTTTAAAAATAGTAAGCATGTATTGATTTTGTAATCAACTCCCTCAAGTAAGTCTATTTATACTTGGGGGCAAGGGTATTAAAAAAGGCATACCATACACAAGTTGTGCTGCAGTGATATATCAGTCATTTAATTACTACCAATAGTGACAAAAATCAACCAGTTTCACAGGTATTAACACTTCTGGTCCTTAACTCATCTTATTTTCTTGGCTTTCCTGACTATTTTCATTCAGGGCATTTAGCACATCAAAATGGTTTTTGAAATTATATTAATAAACAGAGTCTTGAAAATAAAAGAGCAAGTAACTCAGATAAAATTAAGCACTTTGTGAGGTTAGTATACTAATTTTGGTAGGCTAACAGTTTATAAAGAAGGCAGCAGCTCTTGAGTAAATACATAATCCATTTTGATGAAAACAGGTATCAACAAAGAGCCTCTTCCAAACGGAGGCATACAGGGTACCCTTACTCTTCTTGCAATCTTTCCTCCTTTAAACATTCAGATTCCTGAATAGGCAACAGGGACCAGAAAGCCTCAAAAACGCTTCTATGAAGACTGTGCAAAGCTCTCACGGAGCTAGCAAGGCATGGTGGGAATACATGAATTAGAGGGTTTTAGCATCAACTCAATCCAAGTACACCAAATACTAATGGTAAAGCATAGAGCAAGTGTCTTAACCTCTACACCTCAGTTTCCTTATCTTTAGGATGGGAACAGTACTCATCTTTCTTGAAACAATGAATTGTCATAAACTGAATTGTGAAACTATGTTTCACACAATAGTCTATGGCTAGTGTTTACCAACTTAGTTGAATTCATATCAGTTTCATAAACATTTATTGAGTAGTTATTTGTATCATGGACCTTACTAGGCTTGGGGGGGATAAAAAAAATAATAAAAATCTTCCCCAGGCCTCAAGACCTTGCCAACTAGAAAGTAGTTATTTTACTTTATTTTTAAAATTTATAGTTATTTTCTGAGACATTCTAGCACATCACAATCAGTAATAAGACTTGTTGCAAATAATGCTCATGCTACTAAAATACTTAAGTTTGTACATGGGTTTGAATTTTTATAAATTTGATGGATTTAAAGGTTATGTCTATTATGACATTATTACTCTACCTTTATCATTCGTTTTCTCTCTCTTCCTCCCTCCCTCCCTCCCTCCTCTCCTTCCTTCCTTCCTTCCTATCTTTCTTCCAGCTTTATTGAGACAAATCTACATATCATAAAATTAGTCTGAAATACTTTCTTCAGTGGTAGAAAAAGGTCAAGAGAGCTAGACTCTTGAAATGATATAGGACCCAGAACCTGCCATATCTGAGCTGTACCCTTACTTGTTATCATGCACTTTTATAAATACCATGTTCAAAATAACCTTCTTTCAGCTGAAAATTATCTTTTTTTGCAGGTGGGGGGATGGACATCAAAATCCAAGTGCATCGTTGCAAATGTACATCAGCCATCAACAGTGATGGGGTAAGAAAAATGATGGTGCCACTCACTTATCTAATGGAGTGCAGTGCAGAGGGAGTTTACGAATATACTCCTTCTCTGGGAGCTTTCAAAGAGTGCAGATGGAGACAAATACGAGAACCTAATTTATTTGGTAGATAAACGAATTAATTGCTATTATCTACACAACCACAAACAGGGACGGGAGGGAGGGCTCAAGGTGGTTGGTGGATTGCAAAAGGCAACGAGCTGGTATTGCTTTTCTCTTTGGCTTGGGGAGGACTTCCTGGAAGAGGAGGGGCCTCAAAAACACTGTGACTGATGAAAGGGGAATAGTTTGCCAAATTCCAGGTCATAGGGAATTCCAGGCCTGGGAGGGAGGAGGCCATTAGCCTGCCTGCTCTAATGTGCCTTGTTACAGGGAAACACTCTTAGCGATGACAGCTAGTAGAGTAACATTTTCTCTCCATTCCGTGAACCATTTTAATCAAACCATGGAGAATGAAGAAACATAAACACATGGGTATCTCCTTCTCTCTCTTTGCTACTTATCTTGTTCCCTTTCCTGTAAGAGTGACTCATGGTGGACAATTACTCTCTGCCTGAGATCTGTGTAAGGGAGTGAGCCAATATAAAAAAGATTAAAATGCAGAAAGAGGAGGACAACAATTAAAGAACTGGAGCTTCCCTGGGCATCTGCTGGAAGGTCTGAGCAAATGGCTGCCAGTCAGAGATAAGGGGCTGATGGGGCCACATGTTATAACAAGGTGTGGCCCCTCCTTAACAATCCATCATTCAGCCTCACAAACAGATCTTTTGGCTACTATAAAAGTTACCACTATGAGCCTGATGCTGAGAAATAAAGCCAACCGTTTAATTCGTTCAGGCTCCCAATCATTCTCAAAGGAAATAAGTCTCTATTTTAAGACACTAGAGAGGATTCCCAAACCAAGTATGAAAGAAATGTTATTTTTCAATAACAAATTAATTTTTATAGCAAGCTTTTATGCTTCTGGCTGGAAGAACTCATTTCAGTTAATTCATGGTTCCACAGTCAATTTGTAGTTGTGTGTACAAGTTCTGGAGCACTTGTGGGATGGGGGAATTTAGTCTAGACCTGTGCAGTTCAAAATGGCAGCCACTAGCTACAAGTGGCCACTGAAATGAATTAGACTTCACTATAGTTTAAAATTCAGTTCCTCAATTGCCCTAGCTACATTTCGAGTGCACAGTAGGCACATATGGTGAATAGCTATGCAGATGTAGAATATTTTCACCATCATCGAAAAGTTCTATCAACAAGAACTGGTTTATACTGTCATCACCTAGCACCTTAAAAATTTTCTGGCATGTCCTAATTTTCTGTTTTATAGCTGAAAAAAGCGAGACTCACCAAGTTTATAGAATGTGCCCATGGTCATTCAGATTCTAGGTAGGAGAACTGAAACTCAAACCTCTTCCTAGGGGTCCTAAGCAATTATTTTACCACTTCCTTCTCTTCCTCATCACAAGTCTGAAGAATCTTAAACTAGCCAGAGAATGAGGTCATCTGGTTCTTCATCCGTTATTCCCAATAAATCAGCTAGGACATAACTTTGTGCTCTCTCATTGACATTTTTAGATACTCAAATGTCTAGAATTTTGAAACTCAAAAAAGCTTATTCTCTGCATTTCTACTATTATGGCTCCTCTCTGAGGAGTGATGGAGTCTTAGTATGGTTTGGATGAAGATTAAAAGGAAAGTTCAAGAATACAAAGCACATCAATTAATATAACAAAATATTACCTGGCCTCAAGGGTTTAACTAAGGAAGACTAGATAAATAAAGGCATGACCAGCGATGGCTTAATTGCCTCAAATGACTTCACTTTTTCCGGTGTAGACAAATGACCACCTCCAAATCTCAGTGGCTCGGTTTATAAAGTTCATGGTCACACAAAGTCCTCTGAAGGTCAGGCAACTCCTCAGAGCATCTCTTTGTGGTAACTCCGCCATGTAAATTGTTTCATCCCTGTGACCCTGGCAGCTGAGTCGGCCCTTATACAAGGCCATCAAAGGAAACAAGAGAACGGGAAAGCTTGCACAAGGGCTTTGCATTCCTCAATCCAGAAGTGATGTAGCTGCATCTCAAAGTAGCACTAATCACATCACCTGCCTCACTGCAGAGAAACTGGGAAAGGAAAGGAGCTGTGGACAATCTTGGCTAAGAGATCTCGTCTTAACCACACTGGTAAGTTAAAATGATTGACAATAGCACAAACAGCAATACGTTACTCAGTGCTCAACTGTGACTGAACACTTTGCATGCAGTATCTCATTTAAACTTCACAACAGCCCTGTAAGGCAAATACAGGTCAAGGGGAACAGAATGCATAAAATTCTCATTCTCTTGTTTGTGAGAGTGACTATCCTGGTAGATTAAGAAGCTGCTGTGTACCTAAACTTTTGATGTCCTCATAGTATTATAAAGATATTCTTTTAAGATTATTGTCAACAAGATTAAAAAATAAGAACTTGATTATAGTACTGGAAAAGTGGATTTATAACAGGCTTATTCTAAACTTGGGACAGCCCTTTCCACCTGCCTCGATGTCTCTCTTGGTAACTTTGCCTCTTGCTTCACTCTATATAGAAGTAGTTCCTTGTAGCAAACCACAGGGACTCAAGGCATGTTCCGAGGCATTTGGAAGTAGCCACAATGTAGGCAGTGAAAAGATCACTATGGTTTGAAATAGAAAGTTACAATGAAACAAAATGTTAAATATCTCAGTATATTCTTGCTTGAATGCTTTCATTCAGATCATGAAGGAAAATAATAAGGAATGTTAAAAAAAAAGTGTTAATATTCAAAGTCAAGGAGCTCATGTGACTATTCAGTACTCAAAATCCTATGATTTTGAGAGACATTGGTACACAGCTTAGAAACAGCCCAGACTTTGGAAACAGAGACTGGGTTCCAATCCCACTTGTGCTGTATTCGGGATGTCTGACCTGATGGATGAAACATGACCTTTCTGAACATCAGTGCCGTCAACTGCTAAATGGGTTTAGAACACTGATCTCAAGTTGTATTTGCTGAGCTAATGTATATGTAGCTTTTCTGGTACACCTGATACATAGGAAACATTTTAAAATAGTAGCCATTTTTATTGGAATCTATAGCATTTCATGAGTCCGTTCATAAATTCTCTCATAAGCCTTTGTTGACTACTTTTAGCTCACTTACTATTAACTTCTCTTATGAGGACAGAAATGGCTCAGGAAATAGTATCTCAAAATATAGAAAAGATCTCAAAATATTAATCTCTGGAAAATTAGTCAAAACCTTGGGGGAAGGCCTTGGACATCCATTAGAATTAGAAATTTTAAAGCAATTTTTGGGCAAGAAAGAACTCAGCTCACCTCTGGGTTACAATTATTTCTTTAAAAAGCACTTAGATACAAGCATTTGTAAATCACCTGCTCCTTTTCAGAAATCCAGCCACTGAGTCAAGTAAAAGTGTAGTGACTAAGTTTGCTGACTTGTTATTAGGCACATTTGAGTTCAAGTCCCAATTCTTCCACTTATGAACTTGAAGCTTGGATAATTTGCTTGACAGCTTCATCATTCAGTTTCCTCATCTGTAAAATTGGACTTTAAGAGAAAGAACTGTCTCTGATTTTTAAAAAGTACTTTAAGGGCTACAAGTGGAAGGTAGACCTCATGAGACTCTGCAGATTAGCTATGGCCAAAGCCAAAGAGGAAGCAAGAGAAGCTGTGCCTAGAGAGAAAAGGGAATTGGAAGCTGCCGGGGTTATGGAGAAGGGAAGAGATGGAGGACCTTTGTATGTATGTTCTCATCCAGTCCTTGCAGATGGGATCATGGCCAGACTCAGTGGCATTTCCTCTTGCCAAGCCTGACATCGTTTTTCCAGACTGGACATTCACCTAACAGAAGCAGGTGACTGACACCAAAGATCAGCTAGCTTTGTGCCAAGTTGGTCAGTGATTGCAAAATATGCATGCTGCTTCTTGATTTAGGGGTCTCACCAGAATGATTTTTCCATCATGATCATGATTCCACCTTGATGTCAACAAAGGACTTAGGAAGCAAACATATCTATGGGACACATTTCAGATACTCCTTTCACCTCTTGGCTCAAATACCCCCTTCTCTGAGAGATATTCACTAACCACAAAATAGAGGTCTCCACCTCATACCACTCACTTCTCCTTACTGTTTTATCTTTATTTGTGGCACTTAACATTTCCTGATAGTTTATGACAGGTTTATTGGTTTATCCATATGACCCTTTAAATATGAGTTTCATAGGAACAGAGACTCTGTTTAGTGCTCAGCATACCCACTGGTGTGCCAGTAAACAATTAACAACCGACTCTTTAGAAAATAGAGGGCAAAAAGCGATATCAGTAGCTGCCGGTTTCAATGGTGTAAATAACCCCACCGTGCCCAATTTCGAGCCACTAATATGATGATGTCACAAACTTGGAAAGAGATGACTAAAATTCACCCTTGCAGGATGGTGCAAGTCAGCTCGAGAATACTTCCAGTTTCTAGAACAGTACCTTTCTTATAGTGGGAACCCAATAAATATTAATGAACAACTGAATATGGAGCAGTTCAGAGGCATGCAGCAACTGGAAATTGATGTCTATCACTCAGTGAGTAGAGTGTTATATATTCTCTCGGTCACTCAATAATGCCCCTAACTCCAAAATACCCATGCAAGGCCTCAAAACCTTTGGTGAGAAGGCTTTAGCTGTTTTACTCTGAAAGTTGTCTGTATATATTTTAAACACATTTATTTCTTGTGCTGAAAAGATAATTCAATTGCACTGAGATAGAAAATTTAATTAATAGTATTGTAATTTAACTATCTATGTGTAAATGTTCCTTCTTAAAAATAGAGTGAAGTTCTTTGAGGTCAGAGACCATGATTTACTCATTTTTTTTTTTATCTCCTCTAGTTTAAGCAGAGTACTTTGCAGATAAATGTTGCTCAGTAAATATTTATAGATTATTATTTGATACTAATCCTGTTGTGACTATTTAGTGTATTAAGAATATGGATTTGCAGTGTCCAATTCTGTTTGCCTAGAAAGGGTCAAAAGGACCTTAAAGCTCTATCTAACCAGCAATTTTCTTTTTTTTTCCTACTTACAAGATTGAGCATTAGTAACAAGACATTTTGTGGTATTTTCAAAAGTTGCTTCCAAGACTTTCAAAAAATTACTTTTTTTTGGCAGCAGAGTGTGGGGGGAGGGATTTGGTGGGTGTCAAGTCCCCTATTTTCCATACTGATTTTTTAAAAGGAAAATGAAGATCTAGTTTAAAGTGCTTTCACTAAACAGAAGCAGAATGAAATGGAGAAACTTAATGGATCTCTTTCTGTGAATAAAATGACAGATAAAATATCTATTTTGCTCACATATTTTTCATTCACAGACAGTTCATTTCAGTAAATATCTTACCACCTGCACGTGTCTATTTTCCAAGGTTTTTGGGAAAATTCCAATAAGTTCAGTTGGACTCTATAGTTGGTATTTATGAGGCTGTGCTTAAAGGGAAATTGCATCAAGGATATCATCAGCTCAATTTTTTCCGTGTTTTTCTTGAACATGAAGTTGGCAAGCTCTCAAAACCCTTATCAGGTCATAACTCAAAGATACATGTGGCCTCCACAGCTGGGTTAATATTTACAAAGCACGCTCTGCCCTCAGCCTTTTTCTAATGTGTCTCTGTCCCGTGGTTCCTGCCTTTTTGTAGGCCTGTTAACACTGAAGATGAAAAGGGGCCGAGTCTACACTAGCAGCAAATGCCTACTGTGGACTCCCCTCAGAAACATTCCTCCAAAATAGGCTCTGCTGGTCCCTAGAAATGAGTTGAGAGCTTTCAAAATGCTCTAAATCATTGTTTCTCACCCTCAGCACTATTGACATTTGGGTCCAGATCATTCTCCATTATGGGGCCGTCTTGTGCATTGCGGGATGTTTAGCAGCATCCCTGGCTTTCACCTCCAAGATGCCAGCAGCAGTCCCCACCCAGACATGGTAGTCAAAAATGTCTTCTGACATTGCCAAATATTCCCAGGAGGACAAAATCACCCCCATGGCCTAAATGACCACGGCCCTGAATTATCACCATGCTACACATTGTAAGGACACAGGGAAGGATTTCCACTAAGTTACTTTCTCTAGAATTACTTATATTTTCAGACATCAGAAATACTATTTAGCCATTCCTTTCCCTCTCACACATTCAGGACCAGTAGTGCCTAAGCATTCTTTTTTTTTTCTTTTGAGTTGGAGTCTTACTCTGTCGCCCAGACTGGAGTGCTGTGGCACACTCACAGCCACCCCAGCGTGACCTGCTGGGCTCCGGCAGTCCTTCTGCCTCAGTCTTCCAAGTAGCTGGAGCTACAGGTGCACGCTACCACGCCCGGCTAATTTTTTATTTATTGTAGAGACGAGGTCTTACCAAATTGCCTGGGATAGTCTCAAACCTGTGGGCTCAGGCAATCCATTCACCTCAGCCTCCCAAAGTGCTGGGATTACAGGCTGAGCCACTGAGCCTGGCCCCTAAGCATTCTTGTCCACTTGTCTCTGGTGTGAAAATTTTAATAACAAAACTTGGGGTTGAGATGGCCTGAGACTATCTGACAGACTGATGGAGGAAGTGTCATGACCTCAACATGGGAAGGAATTCATTTTCAATTCAGAATTATTCTGCAAGTCATGTTTTCTAACAAAAAACCAAGACTATAGAGCACCATAGCAGGGGTGGTGCCCAAATGGTGTAGACAAAATGCTAGGCCCTCTGCTGATTTATTCCTTTAACAAATACTTCATACTTGTTGACTGACTGAACGAGTGACAGCTAGGTGCTGGGTTCTCTGCTAAAGCTGAAAATACAGTAATGAGCAAAAATGCATTGTCCCTGTCATCATGGAATGTACAATCTAGTGGGAAGACAGCATTAACTGCATAATGACATCAATGACATTATAGCTACAAAATAAGATTATATGTGTCAAAGGTCCTAAGAGGGTGACAACCAAGAGTGACATGACCCAAATCATGTCTCCTTGGGGATGACTCAAACTGAGACCTGAAAGTTGAATTCGAGTCAACTAGGAAATGGAAAGAGGAGGAGAGAATTTCAGACAAATAGATCAGCAGGTACAAAAGTCTATAGGAGAGAGCGGAAGTAAGAGAAACTAGGAAAAAACCAAAACCAAAAAATGCAGTGAATCTGGCACACAGGAAACATAGGATGACATTGTGTGAGAGAAGGGCAAATCTCTGAGTTCACACGCTATACAAGTTCCCACAAAGTCAGCTGTTCTTTGCCCCACCAGTGAACACACGTTGATAGGCTTCAAGTAGTCGAGGAGAAGATCACATCTGAATCTTGCAAAGACCTTTAATTGCGTTATAGAGAATAAACGGGGGAGCTTGGGGAGATGGATGGAATGTAACGGGAGAGAGTAAGTTTAGGTGGTTATGCAGATGAGAGAGAAGGATTGCTGAGATAGACAAGAGGTGGAAGAATGGGTGTCCTTTGAAAGGAGAGTCAACAGGGAATGGTGAGGGATTTGACCAGAGGGCTGCAGTTGGGGAAGAATTATTATTTATGGCTGAGGTGCTTTCCAATGGATTGAAGTCCTCACTACATCAGTGTTCAATGTGCTTCCTATAATCCCTAGAAAGATTGGAGATGGGACTGGTCAGGGGAAGAAATGGCTCAGGCTGTCTCTTATGTTCTTGACTTGTGCAATAGGATGACTGGGGTGGTGTTTGTTCAGAGCGTGAACATGAGGGGAGCAACAAGCTTGTGTCAGAAATTCATGAGCTTTATAGTGGACATGGCGAATTTGAAGTATCTTTAAGATGTTACAGAAAGGTGAGACCTGGTTTGCATCCTTGTGAAGAAGGAGCTTTATGAAGACCAAAAAGAATCAACAAGGGGTGGCCACTTTGCAAAACATCCTTTAGTCATGTGAAACTTGAACAGTTTTAAGCAGGGGCTGATGGTTTTTAGCCAGTAACAACGGAATTGTGAAACAAACCAACCAATGGTGATTGTCAAGCATAATTTTTCTCCTCAGCCCCGTCTCATGTAGGCCTTCCATACAAAAAAGAATCCTATGCAACGCCTTCTTCAAGGGTCCTTTATGAGGAAAGGGCATTTACAATATTAGGAATGTTCTGTCTATTTCTGGATGGAGAGCACTCCCTTATCACATTGTGGCTCGCCCAGGACATCTGTAGGAGAGATTCTCCTTTTCTTCACCTTGCCTCTGCTCAGTATCTTAATCCCAAATTGTGGGAGTGAAACTCTGGCAACCTTTAAGGATATAATTTGCTTCCTATTACATTATTTCTTCCCGTACAGGAGAGACCAAGTGTTTGTCATTTACGAGTGTCATGTCATTACATTCCATATTGCAGTGTAATGATGTGAAATGATTAAATGACAAAATGCCAGCTCACTGCCAAAAATTTAAAGTGGCATACTTTTATTTGTAGATTGGAAAGCTATTATTAATTCTTATATTGACTTTGCCAGATGAAATAATGCAAGGAGACTGGTGCACGCAGAAATGGGACAATGTTGGGCGAGGCTCTGAGCCCCAATTCCAGCACAAGCAGCAAGAGTTCTCCAGGTCTGGAGCATCCCCTAGTCCACACGTCCAGAGCTGAACATATTAGTTTAGAACAATCCTGTCACCTGATGCATGTGGAGTGACAGGTAACAAAATACAACCTGACTGGAGTTTTTATTGAGAAGAAAAATGGGAATTGAGAACAAGTGGCTAAGAAAACCAAAGGGTCCAACCTTCTTTCCCTCCTCCTTCACCATTTTTTTTTTTCAGTAGCACTTATGGGAAGATTGAATTTTGTTCTTTTTTCTTTTAAGGGAACAAAAGCACATAAAAATCATTTTGCTTACATCACCAAATTGCCAGAAGAATCTACAATAGGTAAAATAACAATTTCTTCTTCTTCTTCTTCTTCTTCTTCTCCTCCTCCTCCTCCTCCTCCTCCTCCTAGGTTATAAAATCTCACATAAAGATCCAGCTAAAAGTAAGTTAAAAATTACATTCTTGGTAGTATATGTTTTATAAGATTTTAAAGTTCAAATTATATAACCTTGAGTTCTGAGGATTTGTGAAGAAACCTGCTCTCTCTCACCTGTTCCAGCAACACATTTATTGCCTAATTCATTATGAATTTTCTTATGACCGTATTCGAGTGACTTTCTTCTGTTGTTTTCTTTTCTCTCCCTTGAGTAATTTTTATTCTTTTCTTTGTGGCGAGAAGAGACATGCCAAATGCCTTGACCTCGTAGTTTTTACTGGGTCTTCTACCCAAGAAATACTTTTGCCTTTGTAATTCTCTGCCCTAGAACTCAGAAAGGCATTAGACTTGGTCTGGGTTTTGTTTTACTTTTCCTTTTAAACTTTTCCCTTTCAAGTAAACTAACACCTTAGGTTTCTAGCTCCATTTTTATTACATGCTAAGATTCTTTTTGTTTATAACATTCTTTTGTGGTAAGGTGCTCTTGGGAGAAAGTTGATTGATTGAGTTAAGGGATGGAAAAGAAGAAATCAAGGCACACAGTGTTGTTTCACTTTGTTATATTATGTGAGGACACTTGCAAGGCCATTCAGATGTGGCTCAAGGAAGGCACCAAACACTAACAAGCTCTTGATATAGACAATAGCTCTGCCAAGAGGGCTAAAAATCTTTTCTTTTGTTCCAACGCAGGGGGCATGTTGCCTTGCTCCTGGTGTGTTGGCAGGGATACAGAGAGCACGTTCTTCATGGAAAAATACTCAAACACAGACAACTGCTCAGGAAACAAAACTGTGAGGAGCTCATTTGACCTTGTGGGAAGTGTTCAAGAGTTCTGTGATTAGAAAGCTATCGCTCTTTCAGATAATCCTCTCTGGGTGAAATGACTTACCATTTTATTTGGGTTTTCAATGAATCACAACATCTTTGGTTCCCGCATGTCTTCATAGAGAAGAACAAAGTGACCAAAAGCTTGTGTCTGCAGTGCTGCAGTCAGGAAATGCTAGTCCATTCTAATCCCTTTTTTTCTCTTACTGCTTTTGAGTCTTTTATTTCTACATCTCTTTGGCACCAGCTGTTGTTCGGCAGGTAGTGAAAACTAAGGTTCTCTTGGAAGACAATATGCTGAAGCGCATTGGAGGATTATTTTCTTTATATATAAATGGCTTTGTCATTCTGTCCTAAATCATGAATGCATAAACTAGCTGCCAAGAACAGCTCAAATGGCTGCATCAAGGACCCTGAAATAATAGGTTTGCTCCACCCACCTCTGCAAAGGAGATCACGTTAAGCATGTCCTGACTGGTACACAGAGCAGGGGGTTAACCTTAGACCTTTGTCACATTGTTATGTTTTCATAAATAAATTCTGCTCTTCGACAAGTCATCTACGTTCCCTGAAATCACCTAAAATCTTGGGTATCTCTCTGGTGACAGTTGTTTATTCATTTTCTCATGCATTCAACACACTTTTAGGTGCTCATCTAAGTGCCTGGGGTAACTAGTGAATAGGACAGACATTGTTTCAGCAGTCACAAAACTAGTAGAAATGACAGAGAGAAAGTAAGCAAAAAAAACCCAAAAAACAAGAAAATGTCAGAGGGTGAAATGAAGAAATGAACCAAAGTAGTGTGATTGGGAGACAGTTAGGGGTAGGCTGATATAGGTGGTTCAGTCACAGAGGCTTGCAAGAGGAAATGGCATCTGAGCTAAGAATGAATGCTTGAGTGCCAGTCATGTTCCAGTCATGGGAATGGGAATGGCAGGTGTGAAGACTACGTCAGAAACAAGCTTGGGCAAGAAGCAGTCTAGTGTGACAAAATGGCATTGAACTACAAGGAAGATAAGAACTGAGATCAAAGCAGTCGCCAGCGGCCAGCTTATACAAAGGCTTTCAAACCTAGGATGCATCCCTAGACTTGTCTGACCTTCCCTTGTCTCTTGTTTGTTTGTTTTGTTTTTGGAGTAAGTCACATATATTACTCTACTTTCAGGACAATAAGAAATACCACTGTAATATAAGCGGTGATGTTCTGGGGCATGAATAGATGCTAAATGTTGATTGATGTATAAAATCTACTTTTGCTACACCAAGGGACACATATACGTGTGGCAAAGTCTGTCAGCTGCAATGAGGGAGTATAAAAGATGTCCACTCTGTGTGGAGCAGAGTACAACTTACATTGATAATAAGTGAGAGAGTCCCCTTCCCTCTTCTCCCTGCCTTGAATAAGGCAATGCTGCCTGGAGCTGCGGCCGCCATCTTAAAATCAAGACCTATAAGAGGAAGACCATCTCAGAAATTCTGACCCCAAATGTCCTTGAATATGTAAGCCAAGGTCAGCAACTCCCTACCTCCATGCCTCTTACTATATGACGGAGGAAAATTTGACTCGTTTAAAACTAACATAATAAGTGAGAGACTTAGAATCGAGTTAGGCTTGTGAAGCGTACATGTTTACTGAAAATGCGAGAACTTCATCTCGTGAGTTTGTAAGAGTACTTAGTTTGGGCGGCAAAGAATTCTGCCCATGAGAGGCCCAGTGCCAAGGTAGCCAGGGGAACTGAATAATAAAATAATAAAAACAGTGAAGTGTGATATATTAGAGTGATGATCAAGTGGTCATTATTTCTGTCTATTTTAGTATGACTTTGAGTTTTTTATTCTTTTCAAGATTGTGACCACTCTTCCAGTAATCAAAAGAATTAAAAAATTAAAAACAAAAAATGTAAGAGTTATCAACATATCCATTTAGCAGAGATGAAAGACCCTCCTCAGATAGCCTTTGTTAACCTTTGTCCAGCATAAACACATCTGCTATTGATCATGAAGATTCTCCCATTTGGAATCTTGGTCCAGACATGAAGGACAAGTTATTCAGCCTACTTCTGCCTGCTCACCCCAAAATGGCATCAGTGTCTGACCTTGGTTCAGGTTCCCTGGATAAGTTAGGGTCATGTGCCTTCACATTTCCAGATCTTACTCTTTCTCTCATTATCTCTAAGGCACCAGACCAGAGTTTTATTGAGTAACATAGAAAGTGAGAGGAGGGACCCCGAGAAACTTAGAATAAACTTAGTTCACGTTTTGCCTCAGCATAGCTATTTGTGCTTAGACTGACATGGTTTGAATCTAGCACAGGTTAGACATAAATAGATAAACTTCCAATAGGCAGGTTTTAGAAAGCGTTCAGACATTCTGCAGGTCAAACTGGCAGCCAACCCCACCCCCTCGGCAAATCTCCATCAGATGTAAGACAAAGACAGAGCCATAGAAATGATAATAAACCATTTTTTTGCTAAGGAGTTTGTGGACTGCAAATGTCTGACAGGTCCCTTGCAGGAAAAATCCCTCTCCTTATCTCCTCCCATCTAGCCCACCACCTGGGAGCATGAGATGCTAATATCTGGCTATGTCACGATCTGAGACTCATGTGGCTACAATCAACATCAAAGACCCACAGCCCTGGACATTCCCTTAGGCCCAGACTCCTCTGGGCCCAAACCCCCTTACCCCAAAGGCCCTTAAATATACCCAGTTCTTGGCCCTTTGAGGCCACAACTGTCACTGAGTGCCGGCCCCCTTTCCAATCTGTGGTGAATAATAAACTTTACTCCCTTCTACTTCTTAGTTGCATTTTTGCATTATTCCCGTGGCATTGGCACCAGCACCGGCCTACCTAGCTCAGTTTACCCTTTCTAAAAGGTTGGCCAAAGATGGTGATTTTCAAATATGTGGGTGTAGGGGGAGGGGCCTAAGTATCAGGTGACTTTCTTTAAGTTAAATTCTGTGTAGAAATCCACTAGATAAAAGAAGAAAATGGGAATGCTACAGTTGAAACACACAGCTGGCTGCAGAGTCCCATGCGCTCCATTTCCCTTACCCTATGTGTAGCATGAAGACAGTGCATTTGGGATGGAGACTCATGCCTGATCAAGAGGACTTTCCAGGGAGGAATGAAAATACTGACAACACCTACACAAGGGATGGCATGGAAACACACCTTGCGGAGAGGGTACCGGGTTCAGTGTGGATTAAAGGCTGTTTGTTGAGAGTCCAGATCTTTAGTATTCATGATTCCACTTCATTCTCACCAGAGAATAGTGATTAAGAGACAAAGTTTGCTGCCAGAAGCCCATGCTCAAAGTTTTTCACTACACCTACCAGCTGTGCCACTTTCAGCAAACGACTTACCCTCTTTGAGCATTAGTTCTATATCTGTAAGGTGGGGGTGATCGGCAAGGATATTCAGAAAGTTTACATGATTTGTTCAAGGTCATTCATAAGCACACTGCCTTGAGTTTTAATTCCTAAGTCTTGTGACTCTTTAAGTTCAGTACTCTTGTTTCTAACCACAGGATATCTTGCTGAAGATTCACAAATAATGTGAATCTTGAGAAAAAGAAAGGAAGGGAGAAAGGAGAAAGAAAGAGAAACAAATTCTGCAACTATAGATATCCAGACATTCGCTAAAAAGCATATAGTCTGAAATTGGTTTAAAATTTCCACCATTATTCACTCATTGAATTAAAGCAACTATTGCCTTTCTTTTTCTGATGGAATAGTTTTGCCAAACTTTTATGTTTACCAAAAGGTGGGTCTTGAGAAATCAAGCAACTAATGATAGAATAGACATGGCCGCAGCTTCCAAATTTACAAAATATGTGATTGAGACAATGTGCTACATCCTTGACTGGTCAGTCGAGCAACTTGGCTTCAACCAGGAAAGATCTCATCCAGAATGGAAGATTTTCATCCCGAATGGAAAATCCCGAATGGAAGATTCTCATCCCAAATGGAATGCAAAGGTATTCCAGTCACTTGACATGTACCTGCTAAGTGCCTGGGCGGAGCATGCAGGATAGCTGATAAAGCTAATGCTTACAATCCTTTGTTGTCATTTGATCAGATTAATTGCATCAGAGAGAAAAGTCTAGAAGGAATATGACAAAAGAGAGATAAGGAATTGCTAGGGGTGGTGGGCAAGAAAGTCAGGAAATAGACAAGAAACGACCAGGAATCAGAAGTCTGGACTGTGTTCGATGATACCCCACATTCAAGAGAAGAGACCTATGGTTTTTGTTTTTTTTTTTTTGAGTTGGAGTCTCACCCTGTCACTCAGACTGGAGTGCAGTGGCCGCTCCTGGCCACTGCAGCCTCGACCTGCTGGGCTCCGGCTATCCTTCCACCTCAGCCTTCCAAGTAGCTGAAACTATAGGCATGCGCTACCATGCCCAGCTAATTTTTGATTTATTGTTGAGATGAGGTCTCGCCAAGTTGCCCAGGCGGGTCTCGAACCCGCGGGCTCAGGCAATCCACTCACCTCAGCCTCCCAAAGCGCTGGGATTACAGGCTGAGCCACCGAGCCCGGCTGAGACCTATGGTTTTACAACTTCCACCTGGAGAGAACTTGGTACTCTATCCCTCTTCACACCCCTTATCTGATCTCAACTATCCACATCTGGACTATTGTCTGGGACAAGCTGTCAGTATCACCAAAGCAAACCTATTCATTCCCACCAGTTTTTCTACATCTAAGAACCTGAGTGAAACCAGGGGGCCTCCCAAACCCTCCTTCGTAATGAAAACAGCCAAGAAACAGTCACTTAACAAAACACTTACCAAGGAATGAAGTCAACATCAATTATCTTGTATCTTCTATTTTCATTCTAAAAGAGCAGGGCTTACTTCACTTTCTAAAATAACTAATGATTTCTCTTCAAAAGTACTAGAGCCTTACTTTCCAAAATTTATTTTGGAAGAGATGGGCCTCAAACAAGTAATTTTAACACTATTCATATTTCTATATTCATATACATCTGATAACAATAGAAGTACCTTTTTATTAGAAGAAGTGTTACATTAAAACCGGAGCTCATATTTGGCTGACTCCGGTGGATTGACCAAAAATAGAAATTGGCTTACGTATCCTTCCATTTTTAGGGAAGGTGAAGATATGGATTTAGACACTTGATTTTCTTAGCTTAGAGAGTACTGTAGGCTAAACTGCTTTGGCCCTGAGGGACCCTTCGCTATTGGCAGCCCTGGGCAGTGTGAGGTTTTAAAAATTCATTTCTGATATCCAGTTGACATGGATTTTTTAAAGGTATTTAAAATTGTACTGGTCGCTGCTTCGGCCCTCAAAGAATTCTGCTCTCAGTGGCTCCTGGTCCTTGGTCCTCCTCCTCATGTCTTCCTAACCTCACATTGAGTTCCATTTCCTAAAGTGGAAGTTTGTCTCTATGCAGGAAACATGAGAAATCTGGAAATGCAAAGCCGGGAGCATGTGTTGTGTTTTGGAGGTAGCTACCTACCCACATTCCTTCACATCCACGGGCTCCACACAAAAGAGAAACAAGTGCATTGCAATGCTACTACCAGGGTCCCACTAAAGAGAAATGTTAAGGTCACACTTTCCCAGTGGGGCCTCCAGAATGTTAGGTCAGGCCTGCTGGGGGTGTGGGTGTCTGGGGTGCAATCCGATGCCGCATGAAAGATGCAAAGAATTGCACAGAAGTTAGATTAGAGAATATAGTTTATTTAAAAGTAAATGAGAGAGAGAGAGAGAGAGAGAGCGAAGATTCACTTTTCCAGGGTAGGGGAGGGAGTCAAAGCCAGGAAGCATGACCACAGCCATAGCTAAAAGAGCACATGGCCACAACCAAAGTCTAGCAAGGCAGTGGCCAAATGGCTGCTCGTGATTGAATCCTTTTAACCATTTTCCTTGGATGGGGGAAGGTCATTAAGATGATTGGACAATGGTCTGCTTCACATCATTATGAAGGGGCAGGCAAGCACAGGTACTGATGTCAGGTGATGGACAACAGCAGATGGATGAGTTAGTCACATGATTGCTGCCATGAGTGGGATCTGTCTGTGTCACATGGGTCACAAAGGGCTGATTAGGTTAACTTGGGAGTTTGGACCCTGAGGGGTTTTTCCTGCAAGAGATTGCCAGACGTTTGCAATCCACAAACTCCTTGACCAAAAAGTGGTCAATTTTCATTTCTATGGCTCTGTCCTTGTTTTGCATCTGATGGAGATTTTCCAAGGGAGTGGGGTAGGATGCTGCTTGGCCTGCAGTAGAATGTCTGAACGCTTCCTAAAAGCTGCCTATTGGAAATTTATCTGTGTCTAACCTGTGCTAGATTCAAAGCGTGTCAGTCTAATCACAAATGACTGTGCTGAGGCAAAATGTGAACTAAGTTTATTCTAACTTTCTATAGGTACCTCCTTTCAAGAAGGTAGTGTGCTTGCAGATGGGTAATATACAGGAGGGGGCATGGTTGAATGCAGTCATTTGGGTTGCACAAAGCTCTGCGTACAGTCAGGACAGATGCAAACTGATGTTTTGTCTTTCAATGGCAACTTCATTTGGGTGCTAACATACCTATAAGAGGAAGGATGGGCCGATTGCATCAGCTCTTCTAACCTAGCCTTTTGATATCTAAACGATGTGGGTAGGGCCAGACAACCCCTGGAAGCTAAAATTCTGCACCCCATTATGAAAAGGTACTTCATCAAGTTTCAGAATGTGTTCCTAGGCCAGCAAATCCTCAATGAAGTTAATGATTTTAAAAACTATGTGCCTTTTGCTTAAGCAAAAAGCATCATAAAGAGTATAGTGAACAAGTTGCTGGATGCGGAGCTTATAGAAGGTTGAGTTTCTCTTCCTGGCTCCACAATTTACTAGCTGTGTGACCCTAAGCAAATCACGTAACTTCTCTGGATCTCTCTCAGACATAAAGACATAAAAATGTGAAGAAGAAATTATGACTGTTGTTCTGCCTACATCACAGGGTCCTTTTGAGTGTCAGATAAATTTATATATAGAACAAACAGTCTTGAGAGTTAAAAAGCATTACATTAGCAGAAGATATTATTACTATTATTATTTGTTTTTTTTCTAGCCTGTTGTCGAGGCTAGAGTGCAATAGCATGATCACAGCTCACTGCAGCCTTGAACACACCTGGCTAATTTTTTTTTTAAATAGAGATGAGATCTTGCTATGTTGCCCAGGCCGCTCTCAAACTCCTGGGCTCAAGCGATCTTCCTTCCTCGGCCTCCCAAAGCACTGAGAATACAGGTGTCAGCTACCATGTCCAGATTAACACAAGGTATTATTATCATCAGGTTATATTTCATTTGTTTTCCCTTCCTAACTTTGTAATTTCTCAGTAAGAAGGATTACAATAGCCCAAGAGCATGTATCTTCCTCACAAAGGAAAGATGTTTCATCTTTCTTCTTCTTTCCCCTCATCTTCATCCCAAAACTACTCATCTCGATAGCAGGGCGATGATTTAGGTAGAAGCTCCGTTTTAGGGACCAATGAATGTGAAAGTTGCTTAGCAAGTAGGGATGCCTTCACCCCTGAAGTGGTTGGTTGTTGAAGGCATCCTTAATATCAGGCACAGATCACTTATGTACTTGAGCCATTTAGGACATGAGATGACAAATAATGACTGGAGATTGCCAGTAAAATGTAGGTGGGAGCCATACTAAATTCCTACAGAGAAGAGAATTCTTTTGTGAGGATGGGAAAGTAAGACATAGGATTATGCATAGTTGGTGTGGCCATGCGACTATACTTATATAGTCGGCCTTCCGCATCCATGCTCTCAATCAACTTGAACCCATGGATCTAACTGTGGACCTCGTTGGTTGCCACTGTGGATCCAAACAGCTTCAAATAAAAATATTTGGAAAAAAAATTGTCTATACTGAACATATATAGCCTTTTAAATAAATTGTCATTATTCCCTATATAATACAACTATAGATATAGTATTTATATTGTTTTGCTAAAGTATTACAAGTGTTCTAGGAATGTTTTAAAGTATATGAGAGGAATGCGTAGGTGCTGTGCAAATATCATACCATTTTATATCAGGGACTTGAGCATCCTTGGATTTTGGTATCCAAGGGAAATTCTGGCACAAATCCTTCACAGATACCAAGGGACAACTGTATATTGCATGTATATTTGCAGATGGTGCTTATGAAATACATATATCCCAATAAATACTGTGTTTGTATTTTTTGTATTGACATTTGCCAGATACTAAATGAAAAACAGGCAGGAATCAGCAATGCATACACCTTCTGTAGAAAGAGATTTGGTGGAATGATTTTCATATTTCCATAAATAAATTACAGATGATTATTAAAACTTGGTATTTCAGCTTATCCGCTCTGACTCTTACCTAACTAATCAATCTAACTTAATCCAATCTAACCACGGATTTTGCTAAATTCACTTAACAAAACATTTCAGTTGATAACCAAAAAAGTGATGGCTATTAAAATATTAGCATTTCTACATGAATAACTGATTTTTTAATGAGGATGGGAGGGAGTGAGGAGTCACATTTCAAGGAAGCTTCTGATTAAATAAGCTAAACCCAAAGAACTAAGTGTGGAATACATAACTGGTTTCAACTTTGTGTGTAAACTACTTATCAGTCCTGTTTAGCAAGTGAATGTCTTCAGGAGAGGCAGTGAGAAGACGATCTTGAAAATTGAAAATCTCCAATGTTCTCAAAAAATATTTATTCACCTTCCTGGAATCCACTTTCTGTTACAAATATAGACACAGTTAATGGGTCTAATGCCATGAACACCTGCCTTCCACCAGTGTGATATTGCCCCATCCAAGAACCAATGACTTTTTTCTCTGTGAACTGGCTTTTCACTGACACTGATCAGAGGGCAGGGGTAGGACTCCAACAGTTAGCCAGTCAACATATACCAGGGTGCCAGAAAATGTATATACATTTTAAGAAATGTTATCTATGTATCACTTTTCAAAGTTGAATTGAATTACAACAGCAATGCATAATTGCAGAAGTCAAATGTGAGTTGTATTCATCTTTTGTTACTGGTATATATTATTACAATTTTAAAGCAGTTTTTTTCTTTCTTAAAATGTGTATACTTTTTTTTGGCACCCTCTGTATTCATTAAGTACATAGTACATGCCAGTCACAGTTCTGGGCACTAGGATACAGCCGTGAGCAAGACAAACCAAAACCCCTACCCTTGTGGAGCTGAAGTTTTCTCATGGGTGGTAGGGTCAGGGAAGTATGTGAGATGTTATACAAAAGCAAAATAAATGAAACATTTTAAGACTATGTGATAGAGAGGGGTGGGAAAGCACCTTTTGAGTGGCTGTTCAAGGTGGCCTATCTCAGATGGGGACATTCATGGGAGTGGAGATGTAAATTATGAGAAGAAACCAATCAACGATGCCAAGATCACATGGTAACATGTTTCATGAAAAAGAAGCAGTTGGCACGAAGGCTGTGAGCTGGGAGCAAGTCCCCCTGGAGTCAAGGGACAGACAAAAAGGCCAACAGGACTGAAAAATAACCAAGAAGGGGAGAGGGTTATGAGGTTCGGTGGCAATGATCTGAAGAACTGGGTCAGGCAGGGTTCTTCAAAACATGGAAAGGAATTTGAATTTTTTAACAAATGCAATGAGATGACACTAGAGAATTTTAATCATGAGAATGACATCTTCTGTTTTGCATGTGGAAACTAACATCCTGGTTGTTGTATAGCAAATGGAACCCCCCCCCGCCCCAGTCTATGGCCTCAGCTGACCAAAACAGTAGTGGTCATCTTGTTCAATGTATTTTTTGCCACCAAGGAATTTGGATTTAGGAACAAAGAGCAAGTGTCCAATCAGTCTCTTCACTGGGCTAATACTATAACATACATTGCTGGTGTTTCAGGCAGTCATTTTGTGCCAAGAGGAGAAAATGGTGGCCTTCTAGGTCCTTCTCTCTTCTGAGTGTCAGGTGAGTGTTTGTCCTAGTACTCTACCAGATTGTCAGGAACTCAACTGAGTTTGAGAGAGCTGAGTTGCCAGTGTTGGAGTAGCTGACGGAGATAGGAAGCCAAGATGAACAGTCAAGCCTTTAACCCTTCACTGCAATAGTTTATGTGAGAGGCTAAACCAGAGAAAGGGCTGACTCCCACTGTTTAATTTTCCCTGGGGACCACACTGGTTGAGGGTCTGGGGGATCAGCACAGAGGTGGGAGGATTGTCTCACTGCTGAGAAAGCCCTGAACAAAATACCTGGGCAATGTAATGGCCCTGGAGTTAGGGGTGAGGAAGGGAGGAGGGTAATGAGTATAAAAGTGCTGAGTGTTGAGTCAGAAGGAGAAAAATGTCTTAAAACCTCCCCACTCCTTTCCTTGATAAAGTGATCTCTGCAGCAGTGTCTATGGAAGGTCACTTCCAAAGGTCCCTGATAAAGAGGCCTCCAAAAAGAGGCACCTGGGCTAGGAAAGTAGCTGTGCACAAGAGCTTGGTTAGCCAGTGGGGCCGAGTTCTTGACTGCACTCCCCTAGATACCCAATGCTTTGGCTGTGCCTCAAGTCTATAGGTAAGAGGGCAGCTTTTCCCCATGAGGGCTGCCAGGTAAAGCCTTTGTGATGCCTGTGGCCAAAGGTGTAATGTCACACATAGGTTTATGACTACAAACCAGACTCCAAACAGACTACCCTATGTGCTTACCATAAACCTAACTCTTTATTTTCTATAATAGCTCAATTTCTATTGTTTGCAACTGGCATGCTAACTAATAAAACAAAAAAAGAACCCCAAATGAGACAAGGTCAAGTAATGAGATGTCATGGGGGATGGAGACAAGATAGGTATAAGCTCTAGAAAAATGAGTACTCTTGCTCAAGAGAAGATGTCTGGAGATGTCTTACAGATGCTTTGAATTTGGAGGAAGAGTTTGAGTTGTAAAGTATTTATTGTAATCCAAAGAGCCCAGCAAAGGAGCTAGAGAACTTGAAACATGGCCAGTGTGGCCTGTCTCTGAGCTGACCTGCTGGCTTATTCTTTGTCCAAGTTTTCTGTTATACAACGAGAATGATAACAGGTGAAAAGAAAAGGATGAATGAGAAGTCCCTGGATATCCCTCCATATTCCTCCCCCTCCTCTCCTTCCGGCTCTCTCCTTTGCTCTGTTTGGTTCCACTGAACACCTTCCTGTTGCCAAACAAGTTCACACCTTGAGTCCCTTGTATGTTCTGTTACCTTTGCCTGAACTGATCTTCCTTTCAGCTCTTGCATGATTTGTGTCCTTATTTATTAATATCTCTGTTGAAATGTCACCTTTTTTAAGGACAACTAGGTCATCCCATCCTGAGTAACAGCTTTATTATTTAATAGATATTTAATAGATTTCTTAATATATAAATCTCCAGACACTGCTTCATTATTATTTTTATAACATTTGTCACAACCTGATATTATGATCGATTGATTGGTTAATTTTTATCTGTCTTCCTGTGTCCACACTAAAATATAAGCTCTTTGAAGATAAAGATTCTGTTCAGTTCATAAAGTATTGCATCCTCAGAGCCTAGACTAGCACCTAGGAAATAGTGGTTGCTCCATAAATGTTAATTACATGAATGAATGAATGGATGGATAAAAAATATGGGAGAAAGGAACAGAGGGGGAAGGGGGAATAAAATATCCAGTCTCTAATTACAGGAGCAAAAATGAATTACAAAAGCCAAACATGTAAACTAAAAAAATTTGTCTATGTGTTTTACATTTACAGTTAATCTCTTGGTTTGTTTTATTCATTCATTTATTCTTCTAATAAATGTTTCCTGAACAACAGATCACATTTGGAAGTGATCAGAGAAGTCTGGATCTTCAAAGTGAAGACTGCAAAGAAAAGACAGTAAGATCAAAGGAAAAGACCTGCAGTAAAAACAGTAAAGAAACTCATATATTAGGTATGTCCAAGTGAGACTGGGGTGAGGAATATTTTTGCTTACACATCAAACTTAACATTATATTTTTCAGGTATAAGAAATGCAGTAAAGGAAAACCCTGCTGCAATGGCTTGTGCCATTCAATAACAAATCTTGGGCTGGTACTGTGGCTTCACCAAATGCTTGTCTTTGTGTGTAGTTTGAGACCACATGGTTACAATGGGGCCCCTTCACCTCTAGGAGATGTGCCATCCACCATATTTAACAAATGGTGCAAAACTGTAGGCCCCTGTTGTTCCAGAATTTTTTTTCTTTTTTTTTTTTCTATCATAGGGAGGTGCAGTGGGCAAGGGCAAGGCACTAGGACAAAAATGGGCACTTGGGGAACTCAAGAAAGTTGCTATTTACCAGCCAATATGTAAATATTTCAGCATTTTCACAATGATACCACCATGTCTGTGGTAGCAGCTGAATATCAATTCTGTCTCTAGAATTCAGGCAGAAGGAAGAGAAACCCTAAAAGGCTTTCTGTGTGTGTGTGTGGGGGGGGGTCTCTTTTGGCAGGGATTTGTGTTTATTTGAGAAAAACAATCTCTCTAAAAACAAATGCCCAAATCTCACTGGACCAAATCAAGTCCCATGACAATGCTAACGGTAAGGGTGCAAACATTTGTGCCTTGCAAGCCTCTCTAAACCAGGGAGGCAAGGAAAAAGGGAGTTGTAACTGGCTTTTGAAAAGTCAATTCCCGATTTCTACTGCAGTTTCCACTATGGTTTGGGAAGGGCACGATTAAAGGCCAACTCATCTATCCTAAAGGTAGACAAATTGAGAATGAGGATCTCAGAAAGCAAAAAGCCCAACTTCAAGTAATGCATTATATTTTGAACACTGAATGTTTGACAATACATTTCACGGCTCATTTCCTGCTACTTGTGAACGCTAGTAAACACTCAGAGAGCGAATTCACATTTTTCATGTCAAATATCCTTACAGTTCTCCCCTCCCCCAGCTTGTCAACAGTTAAACAGACCTCGATGAGGACACTCTGTTCACACTATAATCTTCTGCGACACTAAACCTTAATCTGTCTTAAAATTTCTATTGTTTTTCACTAAAAGGTTATTCCAGAAATATTTTATAGAGCACATTCATTTTCTTGGCTGAGAATAAATTGCATAATCAGAGGCACTCTAACCAGTGCTGAATCTTCCTTCCCAATCCAAATTTAAGAATTTCATGCGGATTACTCATCACCATCTATCTAGCTAATTCAATGTCATTATTTTTCTCTGGTCTAGGCAGAATTTACCCTTCCCTGAAATGAGCTTATCCCATAATAAGATATTACAGGAGGGAATACAATGTTGAAGAAGTGAGAGTCCCTGAAGTCCACATATCTACTCCCAGGCTTGGAATTAAGGGGCTGTCAAAGTCTTCTGTTAGGAGGGAAAAATCTGTTTCTTTCTTTTTTTTAAAAAAGACTTGCAACTTGCTATTCAATAAAAACAAAAATCACCATATAACCTGACTTAGCAAATGGTAGCCTTCTTAAAATAATTGGTCTTTGCCTTTAATTTCATTCCCTACCCTACTGTCACCCTGTTTTTGGCCTAAATCTCACTCGCTTCTGCAGGTCATAGTTTGCAAGTAACCTTTTTTCCATAGGCTTTCTCTGTCTCCAAGACAGAGTAAGAGACTCCATCTGAACCCCCAACCCTCTCATTTCTAACATCCTAGCAGGCATGCATCATACTACATGTACACCACTGTTAAACAGGAATAGAATGCAAACCACACATGTCATTTGAGATTCTCTGGTAGCCAAGTTAAAAAGAGTAAAAAGAAAGAGGTGAAACTCATTTTAATAATATTTTATTTCATGGAACATATTCAAAGTAATATCATTTTGACATGTAAGCCATATGAACAATATTAATGGGATCATTTAGATCCTTTATGTCATTCCAGGGAATGTTTTATGCTCACAGCAGCTCTCAGTTCAAACCAGTCACATTTCAAGTGCTAGACAGTCACATGTGGCCAGTGGCTTCTGTACTGGGTGGCACATTTCTATAGTATTTCAGTGTGCGTTTGTGCTTCTTCCCCATGGCACTCAAGAGCAGGGATTATATTTATCTTTCACCACTATATCCCTAGCACCCAGCATATAGTGGAAGCTTAATAAATGTTTGATGAAAAAATAATTGCACAATCCCATCTCTGCCACTACTTAACCATGTGACTTTGGGAGAGTTGATTTCTCTGGAGCACCTACCTTATTAAAAAAGAGGGTGTTATATCCCATGATTGCCGAGGTCCCCATAAATGTAAACATTCTAGGTCACTTAATTCAGTTTACCTCTTCCTTTCTCTCTCTCATTTAAAGCATCTAAATAGATGCCCTTGATTTTCATTAACAGTATTTCAAGGCCAGGGTACACCCAGACTTTCCATGTTCTACTTTTTTTGCCATGGTTTCCCAATCGGTCTTTGGATCTCAGAGTTGTTTAGGATTATGATACTATTCTCTTTGCAAAATAGTGTTCATTTTTTATTATAAAAACAATATATCTTTGTAAGAGAGATTTGAACAATAGAGCAAAGTAGTCAGAAAACAAATTATTTATACAGCTACTACAGAGAGACAGTGTGTGTCTATCCTTGTGTTTTCCTTCTATTTATTAGTGGTAATATGTGTATCAAAAAGACATTCGATGCTCCTTTTAGCAAAATGAGGGTCATGGTAGATACTATTTTCTGATCATCCTTTGTTATCTAACAGTATTTTGGGAACATACACCCAAGACATCAAATGTTATTTTAAGGCACAGTTTTGCTGGGTGCAACATATGGCTTTATATGAGTACATGGAGGTGTCATCTTAAGGAGATAAAAGAATAAACCAAGTAGATATCTGGGGGAGAAACTTTTTCAGAAGGAGAAAACAGCAAGTGTAGAAGTTAGTGGTTGGAGAAGCCCAGTGTGCCAGTACAGCTGATGCAGAATAAGCGAGGCAGGAAGAGGTAGAAGGTGAGGTCAGAATAGTAAGGGGAGGCCCGACAGTATGGTAATTGTAGCCACTTAGACAACTTTGGTACTTCCCTATGAGATAAGGTGTCACACTGAAAACTTCCCTATGAGCCTTCAGTGTCACACTGGTGGGTGGTCTGGCATCTGATGAGTGGAGGCCAGCGATGCCACTAAACACCCTCCAATGCCCAGGACAGTCTTTCACAGTAAAGAATTATCAGTATCCAAACATCAATAGTGCCAGAGTTGAGAAGCCCTGCTCTATAGGAAAATGGGCAATATGGAGAAGACCAGTTAAGAAGTTGCTAACAAAAAATATCTAGGCTAGAGAAGATAGTGCTTTGAACTCAGCTGGGAGTGGTGGAAGGGAGGACTGGTAGTCAGGTTCTGCACAGATTTTGAAGACGAAGAGTTTCAGGATTTGCTGATGGGTTGGACATAGGGCATGGAAGAAAGAAAGGAATCAGGGTTGACTTTGAGATTTGGGGCCTGAGCAGCTTAAAGGATGGAGTTGCAATGAACTAGATGGAGGGGCATCCACAAGGAAGTTCAGGGAAGAAGATTAGGAGTCTGGATGGTATGGATTTTAGAGCTAGATTCGAGAGAGCTTGAAGATTGGTTGAAAGTAAGGAATAAAGAAGAAACAGCAGTGAAAATGACTCCAGATATGTGGCCTGGACAACTGGTTGGATAGTAGAGTTCAACCAAGAGAGGAAGAGGGTCCAGCTTGCAACTGGAAGACAGTGGGCTTAGCTTTGGGCATACTGAACTGAGGAATATCCAAAGGTAATAATTACAGGTATTCTATCCCTCATTTGTCTTTTAATCATCAACTAAGATAATGGGGGAAAACTATGTCATAAAGTTAAAGTCTCTTACATACAAACATTATTTTCAAAGTCACATCACTTAATAGGGCTTTGAGCTCCTCTATCCAATTTCCTGGAAAACCATAATGTATGTCCTGACACATTCTGCCCTTCAAGAGTCTGATGACAGTTGACTCTCTGCCCTCGGGGAAAATGCATATTTATTTAGGGTGTTTGAAAATTAAGTTTATAGCAATTGAGTTTCCCTTTATTTGGCCTCAGAGCACATTAACATTCTTTCAACTACACTGCTAACAACATTTTAAGGGTTATTTTTACATCAGTAAAAGGCTTTCAAAGCCAGAGAGCACACAGGATATATCATTCTCAAAGAAGACCAACCCTAGATAATTCTGGAATAATTTTCTTATAAGCAAAATAGGGCTTACTATTAATTTTCATTAAGGGACATACTGATAACACTGTACTAACACAGTCCTCATTCCTTCTACTTCTCAGAGAATCCTATGAGGCATGTTCTGTTGTTTCTCACATTTTGCAGAGCAAGTGAGGCTTAGAGAAGAGTAATGCACTTAAGGACCAGTGGAAAGAAGAAACAACAAGATGGGTAAAAGATGGCACCTGGAGGGATCTTAAAGACCATTTGTTTGCCACACCCTCCACTTTACAAATAAACCAGCTGAGGCCGCCATGAAGCTAAGTGACTTAGCCAAGATTATATGGCTAGAAGGCAGTAGCTGCAGCCATGAACAAGAATTAAAGGCACACGGTAGAATTTTGCATCCACAAGTAACCTAACACCAAAGGAAATAGATAGAGGAAAAGGAAAATCAGTGGGGTGAAGAGGTTGGAGAGACTGATAGATTCCAGATAAGTAAATCATATAATGCCTTTCTTCCATGGCCTCAACTTTATCCTTCACTTCAGTATTTCTGCAAACACTGCTTCCCTGGGAATTTACTAAGTATTTGTACAAGTATTCAGTGATTGTGAAAGTTTGGAAAATGCAGGGAATCCCAGGGCCTGGAATATGCTGTGGACATTATGACTCTGAGTGAGAGTTAGAATATACATCAATTCCTTAAATGTACTTTACCAATGGATCCATGACCTCACAGAGCTTATGTGGACCTAGCATTTCAGAGAACACCTGTTTATAAAAAAGCTGCTGTGTGGAACAGTTTTAAGAGGAGATTAAAATGGGCAGCAAGAAATGATGAAAGTCACTTCAAAAAACACAGTTTAGCATAAAAATCTGATTGTGTCAGCATTTTCCTTTTTTTCTGGTTTGCTGTACGGTTTCACACCTACTATTTGCAGTAGGTGTCTGGTGAGAGGTTGTGTGAAGCAATGGGAAAGAGAGGAAGGGCTTACAGAGTTCCAGGAATTCCTGAGAGGCTCTTGGGGAGCCTGCATTCTCTTTGTATGTTTGTGTGTTTGTTTTCCCCATATAAAGAGATACCAAATATAGGCTTGAACTCAATTCTGCAATCCATCCACCTAGTCCTGCATTGTGATTGAATCACAAGTATGATTCCCTTGCTATGGAGGGCCATGGTGGCTGGAATGAGGTATTTGACCTGTGGTCCCACAACAGAAGAACACATGTGCATTTCTATAGTGCTTGTGACATCATATTGTAGTGTGTTTATTTCCTTATCTTTTTCTTCTGTCTCCTGGTCATATAATTTTTACTAATTCATTTATACTTGTGGTTAGGATTATGTGGAAAACATGGGAAATTCAGTGGAAGATCCTGACTTGTCATCTCTGTATATACCTGGCATCTAGCCGAGAGCTATCCATAACTTCATTTAACCAATGACTATTTCTGGATCACCTATCATGTGCCAGGTATTATGATCAGTTCTGGGTATCTGATCACAAAGAAAACTTATAAGGTAATGGTCCCATGGAGCTCACAATTAAGTGGAGAGAAAGAGAGAGGGAGAGGGAGAGGAACAGGGAGACTGAGAGGGAGAAGGAGAGAGAGAGAGAGAAGCAAGAAAACAAATGTATAATGACAGATTCTGACTATGCTATAAAGGAAATAAACGGTATGCAACTGGGTTTATATTAAAGAGTCTGTCTCCATTTTTTATTATGTCTGACTGCTGACAACTTTCAAGCCCCACTACTGCTTGTTCCTCTTTGGTCCCACATTTGAGTCTGTTCATAAGAAAGCTTGGACGCTCCCACGTTTTGTGCTGATGGGAAGTTCAAGCCATGTAACTCCCCAGTGCTTGACTGGGATCCCTGCCCCAGCCCCACCTCCTAACTTCCATGACATCCCAAGCAAGTTGCTTGCCTCCCTGCTCTCTCAAGCCATCCGAGACCTGCTTGGGAGGCTGCTTTGCTCACTGTTCTTGCCCTCTCAGCATGTGAGGCACCATCAGTCTCGACATCCAAACTACATTCTGAGTGCATGCATCTCATTCTGTGGAATGACCACAACAATTTTAATAGAAGTAATATCTGTATTTTACGTATAATAATAGCTGATTTTAATCTGTAATTATTTATAATTAGATGGTTTTTATCTGTTTCTTGTAGTGTCATGGAACAACTTTTTAAGGATTCCAGAAAGAAATGTTTAGACTAAACAGGTATATAATTATAATACAATGATTTACATAAAATGTATACATACAAATACTCTCAGAGATTTCTTTTGGAAATACTCAGACCGTGCATTCATTTTGGTTCTAAAACTAGGACCAGCTCTTTCTATGAGTAGGCCCTGTGGTCTGGGGTGCAGAAGGCTTCCTTTGCCCAAAATGCTTTCTACCTTGAGACACATCAAGGAGGCCTGAGTGAGACACATCGAGTCCTGAGATAGACTCACTCTTGGGACTTTCTCAAATTGTTTGTATTGTAATCATGGGAAGGCATCAAACTGGAAAACTGCCTCAAGAACAATGGTACCTGGAAGAGATTTTAACCTGGCACTAGAAGGCCTGCTTGAGGGCCCAGCAATGCTGGTTTCTACCTGTGAGTCTTTGAACACTGTTTTGGGGTTTTTTTTTTTCATCGTTAGAAATTATAACTTTCTTTTCAGTTTCTTTGTACTTTTTTTAACCTGCCTATCTGTTTGGGATTGCAGAACACGACAATGTGTGGGAACCCAAAAGGTGTAACACAGAAACAAGGTATCACGTTCATAATTGTTGTCTAGTTATCTCATCAACAAAAAGGTTGCCTGGTGGATAAGCCACTCGGGTTAGGAGAGTCTGTGGTGTTGGAGCATGGGTGACACTGTCCACAGAACACAGCATGAGTTCTGGAGTCAGAGGGAGACCCAGGGACCATGGCCACTGGCTCTGCCACATCCTCATGTTTCTTAGCTGTAAAACAGGAATTTTAATAGTGACTCCCTGATAAGCTTTTTGTAAGAATTAAATATTTCAAGAAAAGTGCTAAGTGAGCCTGCAATATATGTTAACTATTATCATTCTTAGTGTGTTTTGTTGTTGTTGTTATTTTTGTTTGTTTTTTGGGGGTTTTTTTGGCCATTATTTTGAGACTTACTTAAAGAATTGGAGAGACCAAGAGAGTTTCATGAGGCAGTATCTAAGACCAACTGTGCCATTTTTGTACAAATCTGACCATCATCCTAACACCCAAAGGTCTCCACAGCAATTTAAAAATGAAACTTGAGAAAGAAAAGAGAGAAAGAGAGAGGAATTATTTCAAAACATTTTGTATAAAATAGTGATATGAGTGAACATGGGAAGATTTACTTCAGGAATACTGTTGATGCTTTTTGCAATTTATTTTTAAGCTAGGATAAAGCACCTAGCTAAGCAGAAAAGGACTCTCAAAGTCACATATTTGAATAGCGTGTGGCAGGGCAGCAATGCACATGATACACAGTTGCTTTGTAGCCGTGGGCTCTTTAATTGAGCAGACTGATGTGTGGCTCGCATAATGGATGTGTGGAGTAGAATGAGTGCCAGACACTATTATTTCCCTCCCTCAAAGCTATGCATTTGAAGAGTAGGTGAATACAGACCATTTAGGAAATAATTGGTCTGACCCAGTCGCAGAAGTAGCCATTTTGGCAGCACTGAGAGAGGTGTTACTCAGGTGACAGGAGACAATGAGGCTAAGACGCAGAATGAGAGTTTTTCCCAGTTTTAAACCTGTCAGCAGAAGAAATAAAGAAAATTTGCAAACACAGTTTCAACCTTTTTGATGCTAGTCTTTTCAGACTTAGTTTAAAAAATGAATTTTTAAAAAACCAAACCTTTCTGTCTCATCAGTTAACTAAGTTAAAACAACTAAGTTAAGTGTCGCTCTCTCTTCCTCTTCCTTCCACTCTCCCTCTTGCTCCCTCTCCCTCTTTCTCTCTCTCTCCCTCTCTCTCTTCTCCCTCTCTCTCTCTCTCTGTTTTCCCTCTCCCTCCCTTTCTCTCCCTCTCCTTCTCTCTCTCCTACCTCTCCCTCTCTCACTTTCTCTGTTTCCCCCTTTCCTTCTCTCTCACCCTCTCCCTCCTTCTCTCTCTCTTTCCGTCTTTCTCTCTCTCTCTCCCTCTCCCTCTCTCCCTTCCTCCCTCCCTTGCTCTCTCTTTCTTTTGGTTTTATACTTCTATATTAAGAAGTTAGCAAACTTTGGCCCATGGGCCCAAACCAGACCACTACCTATTTTTATAAGTAAAGTTTTTCTGAAAACAAATTCATGCTTATTTAAACACATTGCTCATAGCTGCTTTCATGCTACAAGGGCAGAGCTGAGTAATTGTACAGAGACCCAATGATCCAAAAAACCTAGATATTTTCTACCTGGTTCTTCATGGTAAAAATTCACTGATTCCTGATCTATAGTCATAGGTCAATCAAGGCCATTCCCATTCCCATTTTTTGCTTAAAATCCTTAAATGACATACTGTTGCCCCCATAAGTCCAAATTTTAAACAAGATTTAAAAGATCTACAAACTGGCCTCTCTCTACCATGCTCACTTCATCTTGCCACTGTTTCTCCTCATACTTTCTACTTCAGATACACAAGAGGACACTTAATTCTTCCAAGAGGTCACATTCACTTATCTCTGGGCCTTTGCATACACTGTTCCCTTCACCTAGTACATTCTTCCCCACTTTTTCTTACCTCTTTACCAAGGTTGTTTTTTCTTACTGCTGGTAAGTTCTTGAGTGTTTCTATGTCCTCTCTTTCTTCAGGTGTAAGTTCTATGTCTCTTTGTTTCAAAGTTTTTGCATTCCTTAGATGGTGATTATTGTCTGTTCTCTATTTTGTTCTTGAGATTATTTATTTGCTTGTGTTACCCACTGAAGTAGGACCTGGTGCTGTGGCTTTAATTTTGGTGGAAGGAGGGGAGTGGATGCAATTCTGTAGCTGCTCTACTGAGTATTTCTCCACCACTCGGAGTCAAACTCCCACAATCTCTGCTCTAACTTGCAGACAGATACCTCTCTAGTTATTGCTTGTTTTCAGAGGGAGGGCTTCCAGGGTCAATCAACTTGACCTGCTATGCCAATTAATTACCATGTTATTGGGTCATGGATTCTCTCTTGCTTCTGCCCTTTTTAAAAAAACCTCTGCACATGAAACAACCTTGATTGAAATTCAGTTGCGAGAACAGACTATTTCTTACCTTCATGTGAGATTACAGATTTCCTTTCTTTAAAAATCATATTTTTTTTACCATTTCTAGAGACTCAGTGCAGAAGAATTGAGCCTGCAGCTTGCACTCACCCTGTCAACTTGAAAAAGAAGATGTTGCTTATTATGTCTGTTCTGTTGGACTATAACCTTCATGATGGTGTGGATTACCACATCTGTCTTTTCCACCATTGTGTAACTGACACCAATCACAAAATCTAAAAGATGGAAAGTGCTTACTAAATATTTATTAAGCAAAACAAAAAATGGAGAGTGTGGGATTACTGGCAACTTGTGTTGGCCACTAGGCAAACCAACAGCCCCACAGTACACTTTAGCCTAGAATCCAGTTTTAAAAGACCAAAACACAGCAAATAATCTTAGCCAAAATATCTTTGTGTTTTTTATTTCCATTTATGTTCTTCATTGCTGTAAAAAGAGGAGGTTCTCTGATTTTTAACAGGTGTTCTAGTACTAGTACACAATAGCATGATAAACTTTGGTAGAAATCATGAGGAAGATAAAGGTATAGTCATGTCTCCCTTTCTGTCAAGTCCCACAAATACGTAGTAGCATAAATATCTTCTTGTTGATTCTGTTTCAACCGGGGAAACTCCAATTCACTTCTCCCCAAGACATACATTGAAGTCCCAATCAAGAATATTAATACTGACAACACTATTTTTCCCCTGATATCTAGTCCATTCATTAAAACTTGCCTGTCTTGTATTTCTTCCTCATGGACTTCAGTTCTTAGCTAAATAATCTCTTAAACCAATCTTGGGTTTTCTAATTTTGTATCACTTTTGGAACATTGGATAGTATTTAGGTGCAAATCTAGAAATGTGATTTACCTTAGTGTTACATATTTATATACAGAGAAAATGCATAACCAGCCATAAAACTAGAGCATCAAACCTTTGAAGCGTGGTTTCACACTTAAGAGGTATACTTAAGCTTAAACAGCTTTTGAGAAAACGTATGGAAAACTAAGAAAAAATTAATTAGGGACTACTAATATATGTGACATGTGGATATTAAAAAACAAAAAAATAGTTTTCGAAGGACTGATTCCTGGGAAATACCTTGCTAATCATGCCTCCATAATAAAATGAGCTCATTGATGCCATGTACTTCTCAACTGTTGTTTTTGGAAAACTTCTAGAGCCCATGCTTTATCCCAAATATAAGACTGTATACCATTTAACAGGCAGAGAAAATTTAGAGGAGCAGTATCTGCCCCGCGTAAATGACATTTTTGTTCTTGTAACCTCTTGACTAAGCCAAGGCAAGTATCTTTACCCAAAATGCCAGGCTAAGGCATATATCCCTGGGCTGCAGAAAGTCATCAAATTGTATCTTATGGCTTCAGGTGCATTAAAAACCCAGCCAGGACAGATGATTACCCTTTTTCTTCTGAAAGAACTATGGGCATGAAGATATGGCACTCTATGCATATACTTCTTCAGTATGTGTTGAAGCAGTGCTATTGAAGCACCATCCTCGATGGCATGACTTTGTGAGAAGCACTTTACCCTGCAAGAATGATGGAATTTCATTCTGATGAACCCACGCCCTCTTAATGACAATGTTCATGTCTAGCAAAGCCATATACTTCTTAAAACACTCCACTTGACTTTTAGCTTCAGCTCTGATATCAAAAGAGCTTGAAAATCATCATCCCTATTAATACAATAAGAAAAACCTAGACAAACAAAAATCAGCACTTTTTTGGATTTACTAGAGAACTGATGCCATAGGTCAAACTACCACCATATAATCTAGAAAGAAAGGAGAATGCAGAGTCAAAGCTGAGGTCTGCTTGCACAGAAGCAAAAGTTGCAAGAACCAAAAACTGGTCAAACCACTTCAGTGGTAATTTTGATGATTTGCTGGAGGATGAGTATGGACCATCATAAAGGTAAGAACTCCAGGGGCTTAGTCTTAGGAGAGTGACTACACAGTCATGGGCTATACCTTTAAGAACCAGAACCATACCAGATTCTTACAGTGAAGACCTGACACAGATTTCCTCCTGGCTCTGACTTTGGAAGGAGATTAGAAATCATTATAAAAGAAGCCCAGCATGTTCTCCATAACAAAGGCTCACACCCCAAGAGAAAAGCTTTTGCCAAGCCCTATTCCAGTTAAAAGAGGGGAATTCCTCCCACTACCATTTCCTCCAGCTCAGTGGCCAAAATTGGAACCATTTGAGCAACATAATAAATAAAGCAGTAGACAAAATAAAGTATTGGATTATAACCTAAAGGATAAAATTAATATATATAAATCTATACTGATATAAATGAATAATTAGCTGAGTAAACACACACACTCTTTCTCTCTCACACACATGGAAGAACTGACTAACCTCCCATGCAGAAAAATTTTAAATTATTCATGTAGCTATTTCACCCTTGACAAGGTAGAACATAACTCCCTATTCCATGGGCATGGGTAACGCAGAGTGACATCTTTTCAAAAGGTACAGTATAAAAAGGGGCTGGGAGAAGAGATACTTTACAGTTGAGAAATACTATCTCAGTCAAGTACTCAAGATTAATATCAACAGTGATAAGCTATGTTAACAACATTAAAGTCTGATGAACATGGCATTTCTTTTCTGTGGTCTTCCTCCCCAAAACACATAACTCTAGTCTCATCATGAGAAAAACACTAAATAAGCCCCAATTGGATACCATGCTGCAAAATATCTGACAAGTATTCCTAAAAACTGTCAAGGTCATTACAAACAAGGAAAGTCTGAGAAACTCTGCTACAGTTTGAATGCATGTGCTTCTCCAGAATTTATACTGAAATTTAATTGCCAAAGTGATGGTTACAAGAGATGGGGCCTTTGGAGAAGTGACTAATCCATAAGGGCTCTGTTCTCATGAACTGGATTAGTGCTCTTATCAAAGGGCTGAAGGAATGTATCTGGGCCCTTTTGCTTTTTTTCCCCCTTTCTCTGTGTGAGGACACAGAGTTCATCCCCTCAAGAGGATACAGTAAAAAGCATCATTTAGAAGCAGAGATCCTTCACCAGATAATGAATCTGCTAGCACCTTAATTTTGGACTTACCAGCCTTCAGAAATACAAGAAATATATTTCTCTAACTTATAAATTACCTGCTCTCAGATATATTGTTACAGCAGACCGACAGACTAAGACATTGTTACAAGCAAGAGAAATCTGAAGAGACATGATGACTAAGTGTAACATGGTATCCTGAATGGGATCCTAGGACAGAAGGACATTAGGTAAAAACAAAGAACTCTAAAGAGACAATTGGCATAACAATGTATAAATATTGGTCCATTCATAGTGATAAATACATTATACTGAGATGATACTAACAGGGAAAACAGGGTACGAAAACGTGGAAAAACTCTGTACTATCTTTGCAACTTTTTATAAATCTAAATTTTTTTCTAAAGTGAGGAATTTATCTAAAAGTTGAAAAAATAAAAATAGCTCACTTTAGAATCAGACGCCAAAATCTAATGAGAGCAAGTGTCTGGCACCCCTTGCACAGTTGGGCCTTTCATCATATCCAGCCTCATTCCTCAGTTTCTGATTCTTTCTGAAGACCCCAACTCCATCTTTTGCTTATGCATGGGAGGTTGGTCAGTTCTTCCATGTGTGTGAGAGAGAAAGAGTGTGTGTTTACTCAGCTAATTATTTGTTTATATCAGTATAAGTACTGAGCACATGACGTGAGATTCTGCTTTGTATATGTCTTTGACCTATGGTCTGATATTTCCTTCCACCTCCCCATCAGAATTTGGCATGAAGGAGGATATTTAAAATGATTATCAGCATAGTGAGGTCCAGACCATCAGATTTATTAAGGCTCTAAGTTCACGAATTCTTCCTCAATGGAGAATGTTCCAGTAGAAGCTGTATTGGTGGGCATGGGCATTACAGTGCTGACTCTACTCACTCACCTTGGCATAGTAGAGAATTTGTTGAGAAAGAGAAAGAGGAGAAGGAGGAAGAGGAGGAGGAGGAGGAAGAGGAGGAAGAAGAAGAGGAGGAGGAAGAAGAAGAAGAGGAGACGAGACACTAGTTTTCCATAAGACAAAACTAGTATTTTTCTATGATAGCTTTTGTGGTCACGTATAATAGGAAATTCTAAGGTAATTAAAAAATAAAAACCTAAGCATATTTCTTTAGAACAGAACTTCTCAGTTCCGATATGCTCATCTTAAGCAATATTTGATATAGAGATATAGAAAGCAACAGTTCCCAGGCTTATCTAATTATGGATTTAGAAGCATAAATTGCCCTGTGTAATGATGACAATATCACCAAGTATAGAACATAAGTTATGTGTAAGATAATGGCTCTGCTGGGAACCTGTTTCTTATAAACTTACACGTATGGCTCTTCCTACTTTATTCCAGTTCTTTCTATGGAGGGCTGACATTCTAAGGATCAGGTCAGGCAAAGCAGATGTGCACGTTTCTTTTCTTTTTTTTTTTTTTTTGAGTTGGCGTCTCACTCCGTCTCCCAGACTGGAGTGCAGTGGCCGCTTCCGGCCACCGCAGCCTCGACCCGCTGGGCTCCGGCGATCCTTCCGCCTCAGCCTTCCCAGTAGTCGGAATTACAGGCGCGCGCTACCACACCCGGCTAATTTTTTTGATTTATTGTGGAGATGAGGTTTCGCCTGCCCAGGTGGGTCTCGAACCCGCAGGCTCAGGCAATCCACTCACCTCAGCCTCCCAAGGCGCGGGATTACAGGCTGAGCCACCAAGCCCGGCTTCTTGCACGTTTCTTAATTTAGCTCTTTGATTACTGAGGTCAGCTGGAGATACAAGAGACACAGTTAAATATGCAAGAAAGCTTTCCATTGTGGTATACAATTTTCCTGTTGCTTTCTTGAGATTTGTTTGCCCAAGGTAGAGCTACCTTCCTTCAGTGTGCTGTGGTTCTTCTCCTTACTGTTCCTTTTACTTGCAGGCAGATGTTCTAATATTTGTGTTTATATTGGATATCACATACTCCTTATTTGTCTTTCTCTCACCCCTTCCCTGCCTTTCCAAACCTTCCATTTTACCTACATCTACTAATTTAACTTAATTTATGCTTCCAAATGAACACTGGAAACTTTGTCTAACAAAAAGGATTTCTCTCTTGATCAATATTGCATTCTCGACATAATCTAGCTGAAGAGGATATAAATATTTCTTTATATAAATAACATAGGGTAATTTAATGCAGAGTCTAGAAGTAAGCCCATAAATTACTATTTTATTGAGTGTCCTTGTACTAAACTCTTTAAAATAAATTGTGTTTGACTCTCATCTCTTAGGACAATTATTATTTTCCCCATTGTACATGAAGAAAATTAGTCTACAAGAAGTCTACAGTTTTGGCAGTGTCACTGAGCTGTATGAGACTTAGGCCATCCACACACAAAAACAGCTTCCTCCCTATAAATGCTCTTGTATGCTATGCTAATGGGGTTCCAACAGCCAGCTTAGGGTCTTTCAAACTGGGTGAGGTCAGTAAATACATGAAATTTTAAAAAAAAGAAATGCATAAACACTGAGACATTAACTACATAGCCACTATATTCCCGAATGATTCCCAGTATTCTTAAAGTACGTTGCTGCTTCTTACGTTGGTTTATAAGTGACATGCAGGTGACTAATGTAAAATCCTGGTGCTTCCCTGTTTTACTAAAACACGTTAAGGGGACTTCTGATATTGATTCTGCATGCACATATCTCCACCTAAGGCTTTGGTCCGCGGCACGCCATGGAATTACTCATAAGGCAACATCTTCTGGAGTTCTGATTTCATTCAGATAGGAAAGATGTGGTAATGAAATCATTCCTTATAATATGTTTCAGGTCTATTAAGCCAGCACATTGAGGAATCCCCGTTTCATCTGAAATGGGCTTATCACGAATAACCTAATTGCAGTGTCTATACACCAGGAAGAACGCAGGCTTCTTGGGAAGATTTTAAGAATTAATTATTTAAGTTTCCTATTTCCACTTAATAATCTCCATAGATTAGAGCATTACACTTTATCCCTTTATGATTTGCAAATTTATCTAATTATTGTTATTGGTACCTCCAAGCATGATAGTCTTAAATGTGTTCATTCCAATCTATGGGAAGGATTGCTGAGCTAAGGCATCGTAGGTAAGAAAGAACTTTGTAGGGCCAATTTACTAATAAAACCTGGCATGCTGCTTGCTGCAAAGATGCTGCCTGTCAAAGGCTTAATCAGAGAGAATAATCTTGCCCACTGTTGCATCCGGGAAAGTCATTGTTTATGACTTCAGGGAGTACCGTCTTGTTAATTTAAGAATAAGCTGAAAAGGAAACCTTCTAGAAAAATACATAAAGGGTCAAGGTGGGGAGGTTTATTTAAGGTGCTTTTTGCTTATTCCACATCAGTGAAACTTACACGAGTTATAGAAAGTCTTCTCACTTGGCATTTTTCAGGGGAACTGGCTGATGATCTTCAGCCTCCGCATACCACCAACACAGAGCCCTGATCAGTTAAAACTGCAATTTACATTGGGATTTAGGTCAGTAATAGAGACGCCACTGCATAGATCCTCATTTCTTAAAGTGTGGTTTCCTGACCAGTAGTATCTGCGTCACTTGGGAGCTTGTTAGAAAAACAGAATCTCAAATCTCACTCCAGGCCTATTGAATCAGAATCTACATTTTAACAAGTTCTCTGGAATAGTCACATACATATTAAAATATGAGAAGCAATGGTTTGGGACACTCATCTCCAAAGTGGGGTATGTTTACCCCCAGTGAATACCTAAGGATATCCACTGAGACGTATAAACCACAATAATACACTTATTTTTGTATATTTGTAATATATAAGCACATACATAAAATTATGATATTGTACATGAATAAGACCTATAAATAAAGCCATGCTGGTGTTGCGCATGCTCAGAATTTTTCTACTGATAGTCATAATGTTTGCCTTGCCCTCATATTCCTCAGAGTATGGTCTGCAAGCTACCCTCATTAGGATCATCTGAAGGAGGCTAGTTCACCATTTAGATCCCTGGGCTCTACCCTGACCCACAGAAACCATCTCTGAGAGTTGGCATCAGAAATCTGCATTCCAGACAAGTTTCATGGGCAGTTGTGCTGCATGTCAAAATTTGAGAACCATGGGGTTAGACCCCCTTCTGCTTGCTTGGCTTGGAGTGTAACATGAGATGATATTTATTTACTCCTCACAACATTGACAGTGTTTTTTCGCTTGGCCTAACACCCAACCATCAAGGTTTTCAGTATACAGGTCAAGCCCTCCAATGCCCAAATCTGTAATGTCAATGTACGCCAACTTTGTTTCACACACAAAATTATTTAAAATATTATGTAAAATTATCTTCAGGCTATGTGTATAGGGTATACATGAAATATAAATAAAGATTATGTTAAACATATATCCCATCCTCAAGAATTCTCATTATGTACAAGCAAATATTGAAAAATCCTCCCCAAATACTCAAAATCGGAAACAATTATTTCCCCAAGTATTTCAGATAAGGGATACTCAACCTGTACCATTTTATGGCATTTATATTATATGCATATTATTATATAATTTCACAAAAATACTGCTAGAGTAATTTGGAATATTTTTCAGGCTCTTTAGACATGTACCATCAACAAAGGAAACAGCATTTCTACATACCTTCCTTCTGTAGAGTAGATTGATGCCAGGGCTTGTAAACTTCCTGCCAGCATTCAAGATGGGGAGGTAGTAGCCAAAACCAGACAGGGCTCATATAGGTGTTATTTCTTTTTTTTTAATTTTTTTTTTAGTTGGAGTCTCACTCTGTCACCCAGGCTGGAGTGCAGTGGCACGCTCACGGCCACTGCAGCTTCGATGTGCTGGGCTCAGGCGATCCTTCTTCTTCAGCCTTCCAAGTAGCTGGAACCACAGGCATGTGCCATCATGCTTGGCTAATATTTTTTTTATATATTGTAGAGGTGAGTTCTCGCCAAGTTGCCCAGGCTGGTCTCGAACCCCTGGGCTCAGGCAATCCTCTCGCCTTGGCCTCCCACTCTGCTGGGATTACAGACTTGAGCCACCGCACCTGGCTTAGGTATTATTTCTTAACATGCCTCTCCATTGTATGAGGAACCAGGTATGGATTCCATAGGTGTCTTAAATTTGAAGGAACTCCAACCCCATCCCTTAATTTTTAGGGAAGCCCTAAAGAACAATATTGTCCAGGGTCAGACATCCCTGGGCATGCCCTTGATTTTCCTATCTGTCTCCCACCTGGTGAAAACATATTAACTGTGAGCAAACTCTTCTGTGGTCCCACTGTGCACTGTGAGGCTCAGAGATAAGTGAGATACATTCCTTGTGTAGAATAGTTTAAGTGTGATGAGAAAGGGTCACGTAACCAATTAAATACAGAATAATGTGCAAAATGAAACAAATGAATTCTGGGGAAAAAACCCCTGGGAATACCCAGTATGAGAGTCATTCTTTCTCCCTTGGCAAGGTAGGGAGAGAGGTAAAGAAAAGATACAGGTGTTTTCTCACCTTCAAGGCTGAACCTTGAAGAATGAATGGAATTTTACTAGGTAGCGAAAGGAGAGCGGGAACAGAAAGGAAATTCACTATTTCTAGGCTCAGTTCCTGCTGCTTCTTATGTCATCTGTTTTATATAGTTTTTATATAGTGCAATGAGCTTATTCAAACACCATCATCATCATCAACATCATTGCTGTTGATGCCTTACTACGTACTTTGCGTATGGTATGTACTTTCATTGTGTTTTCTAATTTAATCCCCCAAACCACCCTGGGACAGGAAAATAGAGGAACAGAAGTTCTAAGTAACTTGCTCAAGGTCACCCAATTTAGTGAGACGTATGATAGGATTTAGGCCTAGGTAATCAGACTCGTGATGTCTCTGAAGATAACGTGTTTTTGGTCAGTCACTGGCCCCATAACAAGACACACATCCATGAGTAGAGTCGAGTGTTATGGCCAGTCACTGAATTAACTCTCTAAGTCCACATGCTGTTGCCCCTGGTGACCAAGCTAAAGTGCTCTTCAGAAAGTCATCCTGTGCCATATCATTATTATTCCTGAACGAGGTGATTTGTTGTAATGCTGCCAATTGCCTAGCAATCACCTGCCAGCTCTGGAAATAAACCCCACTACCATTTAGAGAGTAATACGGGGGAGCCCTTGATGCCTGGGAGTTGGCAGGAAGGCGTGGATTTCACCACCATCTAAATCCAATCTAGGCTAAGTTAATCACTGTTGACCTAGCCAGGCTGCAATTTTGGGCCCCATTCAATGCACTCTTTGGGTTATGGATCAGTGTCTCCAAGACTGTGAATATGGTCCTTTCCCTCAGCACTAAAATTTATATTCCAAAATATTATTTTTAATGTTAAACAACCTCAAAATGCATTTTTCATGTTTATTGCCAGTGCATAAAATTACAATGCTGTGAACATTTTTAGCAGCATACCAATATCGTGATCCATAATTTAAAAGGTGACTTTAGTGTGGCAATAAATTTCACAAGACACTGAAACTTCTGCAGAAAGTAGACAAATTAGGGGCCAGCCAGCCCTTCAGTCAACATTTGGGGGGATGCGGTTAATTATGATGTTTCCACCATTAGAGAGAACTGTGGGAATGACTACTGTCTGCTCCACGGTGGAACAGCAGAAAATAATACAAGGAATTCTCAAAATCTCCATTAGGAAGAGGGTGATGACGTTCAGTGCAAGTACGGAGAGTGATGAAATCAAGGGAAGAGACATATGCCTTCACAGATTTCCGCCAATTAAAAAAAGGGGGAAAATCGGCAAACACACACACCAAGGCTCAGTGGAGTCTACTAGAAGGTGAACGCTGTGTTTTGGGAGTGGGGCTATTAGCTCTCGTTGGCTGAGTTTCACAGTTTGAAATTAATTTTTTTTCCTGCATTTTCGCCCTCCTGAGGTCCTGACCAATTGCCACTTTGTCGGTGAGCTTTTTTAATTTTCAAGGAAGGTAGGTGGTGTGTGAAACAAATCAATTGCTTCTTCAGAAACCACATCTGCATGGCTTCTCACTTTAGCTTCTGCCAAGCTGGAGGCAACTCAGATTTTGTGTTGTGTTTTTTTTCCTCCAAAAGGTAAGAGGCCCAATTAGGAAGCCAAGTGAATATGGAAACAGTTTCATCAGGCACAGAAACTGCACAAGGATAGCTTTCTTTAGCAGAAGGTGATGGCTGATTGAGGTGGGGGTGAGATTCTGGACAACGTGCACGTGCCTTGCAAATGGACACCGAGGTCGCTGGCTCCCTCTGTGTGCTCACATGAAGGGACCTGGTGACAGCAGGAAGATAATTACCAAGTGAAAGGCTCTAATGAAGCCATGAAAATTAGCACAACCCAACAAGTTACAGGGCCGAAACCACGAGCATGCACACACGCCCACGTGCACACACACACGCCCCAGATGATGTGTTTAACACGACTCCCCCACACTGGCATCGTTACTCTATTTAGGCTAATGATGCCTGGGACAATCAGAGCTATCACTGCTCTGAAAATGATCAGTACCATATAGAAAGGCCCCCCGGGGAAATTTGGCCTGTTAAGGCTTTTCAGGTCTGATGGATTTTTTTAATCTATCTGCCAGACTGCTTTGAAAGCTAAATAGATGCCCATCAACAGGCTGTCTGTCAATGATCAACAACTTCACATATTTTGCTTGTGTTGACATTTTTGTTTCAATCTAATGGGTTGTTTGCCAGATGGCTGCTGTCCTCATTAGGGGCTCTTAGCACATCAAGTGAGTGTTCTTTGGGCTGGTTTATGTACAAAACTGGCTGGCCCTTTGTTTCTATTTCCTAAACTATTTTGTTTCCAAGTCTTTTAAAAGGTCTGACATAATCAATGGGTGTGGTTTTTAGGGATGTGTATCTATGGCTAGCACAAATGTGTGTGTATGAACATACACGGTGGGCATTGCCCATACAATTCCTTCTTGAATACTTAGCTAAAAATAGAAGGTGTGCTACATCACACCAAAAATAAAATTTAGGGAAGTTGAACATTGGTCAGAAAATTACTTAATTGATGGCAACTGAAGGTTTGAACTCATTAAAAAGACCAGATCAAGTATTCTTTAATATCTTGGCTTCTGAGGACTATAACATTTCCCTTTGTAGAATGACCCCAAAACTTAACATGTGACCTGTCCCAGGGAAGGGTTTTTAAGTTCTCTCCTTTTCCTTAGTTGTACATTTCCTTAGGCTATTTCATTTAGTGCTATGGTTTTGAACATTATCTATGGTCAGTGATGTCCAAATTTTATCCCAAACTCTTATTTTTTTGCTGGATTCCATTCATGTGCCTAGCTATGTATTTGATTTTTGCATATGCATCTCAAATTAACAATATCTTGAAAATGAACATTCTACATTTTCTGAGAAATGTTTCTCCTATATTCTTCTACATCTTGGCAAATGGTAGTACTATCTATTCAGTTTCTCAAGTGAAAGGACTGGGAGTCATCCTTGAGTCCACTCTTGGCCTCATTCTCAACTTGCCATTCATCAGCATGTCATCTGCACACAAACTCTCCCTCATCTACTTACTTTTTCTCCACAACCACCAACCAAAATACCTTGCTCGGATTGTTGCAACCACCCTCCTAATTTGTCCCCTTACTCCAGCTCTTGTTCTTCCACAATCCACTTTTTAAAGAGGCAAAAGTTATCTTTAAAAAAAATTCAGCAGATCATGTTAAAATTTCTACCGAAAACCCACCAATGGCTTCATAATATACGGAGACTGGCTCCTAATCCCTGACTATGTCACTATGCAGGACCAGGCCCTGCCTACACCTACCTCTCAGTTTCTACCTCCTACCATTGTGCTTTTCATATTATGCTCCAGAAAGTCTCTAGAATATACTCTGCATGTTCCTCCTAAGGACATCTGCATTAATTATTATCTCATCCTGAAATGTTCTGCCCTATTCTTTCTTGTTTCTCAAGTTTCACACAGAGGATACTATGGATAATTACCCTAACCAGAATATTCTACCCCCAGCCACTCTGTCATGTCACTCTATTTTGATCTTTTCCCATCACTCAGCACTATTAGCAATTGCCTTGTTCATATATTGTATTTCTGGTTTATGGTCTCGTCTCTCTGAGCTAAAAATGAAATTTTATGGACCCCGTGTTGCTCACTCCTGTATCTCTGACACTTGGAACAGTGACTAGAAAATATAAATGCTTAATACATATTTATTTGTTACATAAGTGTTTACGGACTGAATGTTTGTACCTCACCCTCTCCACTCATTTGTTGGAATCCTAACACCCCACTGTGATGGTACTAGGAGTGGGACTTTGGTAGGTAATTAGGTAATGAGATTAGTGTTTTTATAAAAGACACAAGAGCTTACTCTCACTGCTGTCTCTCCACTATGTGAGGATTCAATGAGAAGATGGCCATCTGCAAACCAGAGAGAGGGACCTCATCAGACACTGGATCTGCTAGTGCTTTGATCTTGGACTTCCCAGTCTCTAGAACCATGAGGAACAAATGTGTGTTTTCTAAGTCACCCAGTCTATCTTAATTTGTTATAACAGCCTGAACTAAAACACAAAGGATTCATTGGTATGATGCAATTTAGCACAGAACTACATTTCCCCACCCCCATTTTATAGAGTTTTGGGTCTTAGTTTTTCAACTAAATTGAAAACTCCTTGAAAGTAAGGACTTGGACAATTCCTCACTAGGGTCATTGCATATACCAATAAATGTTCTTTAATACATTGACATATAAACAAAGCCTTCTTTTAGGATATCCTTCCTATTGAACAGCCATATGCCCTAGCTATCTTCAGTTATAGTCAACACAATGCAAAACTGAAAATAAAAATGGAAATTTTATGGGGAGAGTGGAGTGAATGCATACTTAAAATAAACTAAAAATTAAACAAAGGGATAAACAGCAAAAGAAAGAAAATCCAGGAAATTCAAGGGAAAACAATTCAAATCATATGGAAAACATAGAGCTATGAAAAAATTTTAAAATCCATGCAGTTAGTGGTTCTATTAATTTATTCACTCATTTAGTCAACATACATGGAGCTCTAATTACATGATGGGTTCTTGCTGTAGAACTGCAGACACCGTCCACAACCTTTGAGGATGATTGAGTAATGGAAGGGACAGACACATGTTCAGGTAATTGTAGTATAGGGTAAGTAGTAGTAAGACAGACAATCAAAGGAGCTGAAGAGATCCAGAAGAAGCCCCAATTCAGCCTACAGTGTCCAGAGAGTGTCCCAGAAGAAGTGGCTGGTCGCAGGGTGTGAATGCTGTGCTCAGAATCACCTAGGAAGCTTGTTAAAAACGTACATTTATAATCCCCTCCCTGAGATCTTGATGCAGGTAATCTATAAATCATTTTTTAAGAAGTCATGCTTAGTGGGTGAGATGAGGTTCTTTGGAGTCAGACACTTGTGTTTGTAAATCTCAGCTCTGCTCACACACTCTTGCTGTATGGTGAAGTTTCTTTACCGCTTTGACCTCAGCTTCCTCACTTGTACAAAGAGGCTAATAACAACCCACATGGTTGTCATGAAGACATAGATAATGAAGGTGAGACATAAACCCTACACTTGGCACATAGAAACACACAGTAAACATTAGCAAGTATCATCAAAGCAAAAGAAAGTATCATCAGTGTTACCATCATCAATGTTCCCATCAAACTAACAAAGGCTAGGGAAATATTTCAAGGAGAAGAAATAAAATGTGGAAAAACCAAAAGGCATAAGAAAAAATTTACTAAATCTATTGTTGAAATGATCTACTTAAAAGAACAAAAAACACAGTCATTGTATAAGGGGAACCCCCAAAATTTGGAATTATCTTTTTTTGGAGTGTGGGCCCCTTGTAGTACAGGATTTCCCCACTGGGTAAGTATTCTAGGAACCCACTGGCATCCATGTACCAGCTAGCACTGTTGTGAGAGGCTGCATTTGGTTTTGGTGAATTTTTTTTGAGATTCTTTCAATGCATTGAAGTGGGCATTTCATGATGGGTAATTTACGAATGCACCTGCTCACACGGCACTGAGTGTTCAGCAGTCCTTGACCAAAAACAGCATGACTCCCATGCCCCATTCTCCCTATTCACTCAATCTTGCCCCAGATAGCTTTTTGTTTTGTTTTGTTTCCCGGGATCAAAAAAGTCCTCAAAAGGAAACATTTTGCTGATGTGGAAGAAGTGAAACAAAAAATGGCAGAAGCACTAAGAGGCATCAAAATTGACCAGCTCAAAAACTGTTTTGAGCAGTGGAAAAAGCATCTCGATAGGTGTAGTGTATCAAATGAAGAGTACTTTGAAGGTGACTGAAGTTTAAACATGTGAGAATAAATATACATTTTTAAGAAATAAATTCTGTGTTTTGATAGGTCTCCCTCATATATAGTATATTATAGTCTAGACCAGTGGTCAATAAATCCAGCTTACTACCTATTTTTATAAATAAAGTTTTATTGGCACACAATCCAACTTGCTGCCTATTTTTATAAATAAGGTTTTATAGGCATACAAGCAACCAACCACAAATATAACCAATTCATTTATATATTGCATATTGTTACTTTTGTTCTACAATGGCAGTTGTACAATGAAGTAATATTGACAGAGTAGTTGTGCTAGAGACCCTATAGCCTATAAAGGCTAAAATATTTACTATGTGGTCTTTTATCAGAAGAGTGTGCCACTGATCCTTTGCCTAGAGATAGTATGGCATGATGGTTAAGGGTGTGAACTCAGGAGCCAGACCACCAGGGTTTGAATTTCAGATTTGACATTTGCTAGCTGTGACACCTTGGGCAAGTGACTTCACCTTTTAATGTCTCTGTTTCCTCTTCTAAAAAGTAGGAATAATAAGATTACTACCCTTATGGGGTTGTTGTAAGGATTTTAATTAGGTAATACATGAAAAGTATTTAGACTAGAGCTTGGCATAGCATAAGCACTCTTTATCTATTAGACATTATTATTACTATTAATATAGGACAAAGTCTTTATTTGTTGATTGAATGGTTTATGAAAACTGGTTTGAATGGAGTATCTATGGCTATAGACCAAGGTCAAAAATATGAAGGAAGAACAGATCTGCTCTGGAGGAAGTGAAACAGTGAATCACTTAATACTCTGATTATGCCCATCTAAGCCTCTACTGTTTCATATATATGCATGGAAAACAACCAGAGTCTTCATAAAGGTCTAGTAACAAACAAGCAATCAACCACAAATATGACCACATTCTATTTATGTGAAGACTTCCTTTGTGTGTTTTTATTTCACACATATAATTTTATTTTCTTGGCCTGGCCACCTCGCTGTCTGTTGTCTCAGCTGTGGTGGCATTCTCTTAATAAATACTGTGTAAACTCATTTTTCTATTTTTTTCCAATCCCTTCTCCTTTTGTAAATCCATTTACTACCTAGATGGCTGTATTTGAAGATGTTGCAAACACATTTGCTATGTAACAATGATTAACACAAACTGACATCAGAGACCTGAACTTGAATTCCTGCTCTATTCTTTCCTTGCAAGTTGACTGACTTCTCTTAGCCTCAGTTTACCCACCTACAAAATGAGGATTATAATGACCTCAACTTCATAAGATTGACATGAGGAATAAGACCGGTAACACACACAAAGCAACTGCCACATAAGTTATGACACATACAGATTTCTCAATAAATGATAACCATGATTATTTTTATTAGTAAAATTTGACACATATAAATGTTGGGTTGATATTTTTGCATAACACTGCTACAAAACGCCTCATTCCAAGTATTCAGCAAGTGAATAGATTCTGTCCTCCTAGGAACACCATATTTTTTCCTCAAGAACATTTAGGCACTTTCTGACTGTTATTAAATTAAAATGTTTATCCCTCAGGAGAGAAAACAATCAACTCCCACACCAATTCTATTTATGAAACAAAATGCTTTGGTTTTTTTCCTGACTCAAATCCTCTTTTATGTACAATCTCTTTGAAATAGAAGGGTGTTTAGAATGCTTTTCACACGGGTGATGTGTGTGTGTGTGTGAGAGTGTGTTTATGCGTTTGTTTCAGGGCTAAATTGATATTTGGAGCTTATCTTGAGAGCCATCCTTCATCTGCTCCTGAAAAGGAGCCAAGATCGCAGGGGGCTTCCTGGAAGCAGCGGAGCTTCTGAACCCGTATTGTATGGATACTACAGCACTACGTAGGCTCTGTGAATGCGGCTGAGTGGGAGTTTCAGCAGGAAAGGCCGATGGGACCAAAAGGTGCAAAGATGTTTGTTCTCTTTCTTGGAGAAGATCAGCCATAACCAGACACCCACCAATCTTCTAAATTTCAGATGAACACACACGTTTCTATTGATTTGTACTTCCACATCCGTATCCCCATTGGTATTGCATATTTTAGGCTGTCAGTCAAGAGGAGGTCACTACTGGGAGAACCAAGTGTCTTTTTGTATTTCAGTTGATGTAAGCCACGTTTTATAGTTCAACGCAATGGAAAGACTAAGTTCTTAAAATCAAAAATCTTGAGCTTGATTCACTCTCCCTGTCAATGTTTCTTTCTTTGTTTCTTTCTTTTAATTTTTTTTTAGAAACAGGGTTTTGATTGTTTTGGTTTGTCACACAACCTGGAGGGCAGTGGTGAGATCACAGCCCACTGTATCCTCAAACTCCCAGACTCTACTAATCCTACTGCCTTAACCTCTTGAGTAGCTAGGACTAAAGGCCCATGCCTCCACACCCAGCTAATTTTTTGAATGTGGGAGTAGAGACGGGATCTTGCTATGTGACCCAGGCTAGTCTCAAACTCCTGGCCTCAAGCAATCTTTCCACCATGGCCTCCCAATGGGCTGGGGTTACAGATGTGAGCCATTGTGCCTGGCCCAATTTTCCCTTCAATACCAACATCAGAGGTTACTTTCTCTGGGAATGTTCTTATGCCCAACCTCACACACAACTCCCATCGTTGGTAGATCACTTTCTAATACGATTGTATAATGTGAGCTATCCATTGCATTAAAGCCCTTATACTGTCTTGTTATTGTCTAATTGTTTGTCTCTCATTGGCCAAAAAGACTTGGCCTTTTAGATGTCAATTCTGAGCATCCAGCTTATTCAGAGTTTTGGAAAGTGCCGAGGAAAAGCCTAGGGAGTGATTGGGCATGAGGGTCAGAGAAAGAAGAAAAGACAAGTCCAAGCAGTGTGAGGTATGGCTCTTCTAGTACTCTCTGGATAGGGTGATCAACTCCTCCTAGTGTGCCTGAGATGTTCCCAGTTTCAGCAATAAAACTCCTGGTCCAATCAGGATGAATGGTCTCTCTATTTCTACCTGAGGAGACTTGAACAAGTTTTCTGGTCCCAATGTGTCGCACTTTCTTCTTTTTTGTCATAAAAATTATCAGCAGAATCCACACCCCAGCTCTCTTCTAGAGGGAATATTCCTTTCCTTCTCCAGTTTTAGTACAACTGGTTGACTCTAACCTTTTTTTCTTTCTTTTTTTTTTTCTGGAGTCAGGTTCTCACTCTGTCGCCAGGCTGGAGTGCAGTGGCATGACCACTGATCACTGCAAATTTGACCACCCTGGCTTAGGCAATCCTTCCATCTCAGCCAAACGAGTGGCTGGGACTACAGGCACCCACCACTATGCCCAGCTTATTTATTTATTTGTTTGTATGTATGTTTGTTCATTTATATTTTTGTAGAAGTAAGGTCTCAAAATATTGGCAAGGCTGGTCTCAAACTCCTGGGCTCCAGCAGTCCTCTCATCTCAGCCTCCCAAAGTGCTGGAATTACAGGTGTGAGTCACCACACTTGGTTGAGCTGTCCTTGACTCCAAGCTTGGACTGGGGCAGTAAGTCAGGCCTGACCAGTCAGAGAAATCCATTGCTTTGATTACTTTGTTTAGTTTAGTGGTGATCATGTGACCCAAGTCAGGCCAATGAGACACACTTTCTGAGACCTCTGTTAGAAATATGAAGGAAGATGTAGCCTTATTTCACCTGTATTTTTAACTGATAGGCTGTGAGTCAGAAGGTGTGGAGGACAGCCATGTACAGAGATGGCCTGCTTAAGTGGGAAGTCAAACCAGAGGGAAACGGCACTTAGAGATGAAGAGAAACTCATCCTGATGATATCATTAAGTTGACTGATTCAGCACTGCCAGACTGACACTGTTTTAGTGAAATGAGTATATTTGTATGCTTTCTTTTGTTTGATGTGGAGCCAAATAGTCCTAACAGTAAATTTACATCAATACAGGATGCTAAAAATCAGATTTTATATATTTGATTCCCCAGTTTATGAATCTGCCTTAAACTTCTAGTATTGAAAAAATCCTCTTTCTGGTGTACAGTTTTGTATTTTTATGCTGAAGGGTCAGGTGTGGTTTATCCAGATAGCAGATGAATAAAGAACAGCAGAAAGGAGTTTCCTTCTCACCAGGGTCTATTCCCTTCCTGTCCAATTGAACTCTTGTTCTAGCTAGACATGCTAAATGCTTCCTACTATCACTTCGTGTAAGTCTATGAACAACCCTAACAGGAGGCACTCTTGTCGTTCCCATTTTACAGATGAAAAAACAGAAACTGACTGAAGTGAAGCAACTTAATCACCATCACACTGCCAGCAATACATATATGGAATTATAAACTAGCAAAAAATATATCACTTTATGTATGCGTTAGTGTCTGCTCTGTGTCAGAAACAGTTAAATGTGTTGAAAATACTGAGGTGGACAAGATAGTTGCAGGGACTTGCATTTTAATGGGGTGGCATAACACACAAAAAGCTACTGGAATATGATTTCTGTCAGTTATAGGAGCCAGGAGAAAAATGAAGGGGATGGTAGGTAACTGAAGATGGACAAACATTTTAGATGAAATGTCAGGATAGCTTCTCTGAGGAGGTGACATAGGAATGGAGACCTGAGTGATGAGAGGAGGTAAGACCCCAGGAAGGACTGGAAGGAAGCTCTTCTGGCAGGCACTCATAATCTCTCCCCACAGGGTTGTCTTGAGGATTCATGGAAAGCCTGTGGAGCAAAGCACATGGTGAATTGTGAATGTTATACAACTGCCCATTCGGATCAGTGTTCATTTTGAGTCAGAGACGCCGGTCACCCACCATCCCTAAAACTCTACCCGGGGGTGAGACCCCTGGAATGAGTTTGTTTTGAGTTCATAAGGCAGTTTGCACAACACCTGCATATAATAAGTACTCAATAAATAATTCTCCACCATGATTTTTAATTTGGGGTGAGCATGAGTGGAACCCCCATGGGGAAATGTTCTTTGTTTTTAAACACTTGTCTGTCATGACAGGTATATCTGTTAAGATTTTTTGACTGCTGAAAACAGAAATCCATTTTGTCTATGTTCAGCCAAAAGAGGGAGGGAGGGAGGGAGACAGAGAGAGAGAGAGAGAGAGAGAGAATGAGAATTTATTGAAAGAGTGTGTAAAAGAGCAGAAAAATCAAAAGAAAAACTGTAAAATAGTGTCTCTAAAAGTACGGGAACCAGGACTGCAGAGCAGAAAGTGTGTGCTCGGGGCCGGATAGACCATGCTTATTGCTCCTGTCAAGATTCAGTTGCTGGGAAATGGAACCATTTGGTTTGTCCTGGGTTACATGCCCTTCTGTTGGCCTGGGGGTGGTGGGGAAGCTTGATCCATAGTTGCTCTAACCCTGAAATCAAAGGGAAGGGGATGGCACCCCACTGAAGAGCAGAAGTAGTTACTATTATAGCAAGAGAGAAGACATAATGCCTACTACAACAGGCAAATTTGAGTCAAATAAATGGATGCCAACTTCTACTGCCAAAAAGGGAAATGTTTGTTTGTTTTTAACTGAAAATATGATACAGATGAGGTAAACAATTAGAGTATATAATACAAATATGTGGCATCCTTTCCAGGGCAGTACTGTATAGCCATTAGGACATAGGATCTGGTTTCCAACCACTGAGGTTTGAACCCCTAACTACTCCGCTCACTGGCTACATGAGCCAGGACAAGTGGCTTCTCCATCTAATAATTAAATCTGTTGCATAAGTTTGTTATTAGGATCAAATAAGTTAATACAGGTCTGAGAGGAGAGCCAAAAAAGTATTGTGATCAGTACATTGTACATTGTTGGTAGGATTGCAAACTAGTATACCCTTTGTGGAAAACAGTGTGGTGACCCCTAAAAGACCTAAACATTGACCTTCCATATGACCCAGCAATCTCCCTTCTGGGAATATATCTGGAGGAACTCAAATCACTCTATGAAAAAGATACCTGCACACGCACTATTCACAATAGCAAAAACAAGGAACCAACCATGTAGCCCATCAAAAGAGGATTGGATTTTTAAAAATGTGGTACATATACACAATGGAATATTACACAGCCACAAAGAAGGACAAAATTATGAACTTCACAGTAACTTGGATGGACTTAGAGTCCATAATACTGAGTGACCTATCACAGAAACAAAGAACTGTGTATCACATGTTCTCACTCATAAGCGAACCTTGAACAATTATCGTAATACTATAAGAAAAGGATTGGCAATAGTAGGAAACTGCCAAGGGGGTCACACCTCATCAAGGATACCTACATAATGATCATTTGTATACCCAACCCTGAATTGTACCCCACATCTTTAAAATAAACAAAATTTTTAAAGTGGTACATATATATGATGGAATATCACGCAGCTATAAAGAAGGAAAAATTATGAACTTTGCAGCAACTTGGATGAACTTAGAGTCTATCTTGCTCAGTGATCTATCACAGAAACAAAGAACTGAATACCACATGTCCTCACTCATAAGCAGAACTTGAACAATTTTCATAATACTATAAGAAAGGGATTAGCAGTAACAGGAAACTGCCAGGGGAGGGGGGAGCACGCTTCATCAATAAGGTACGTGATAACAAACCAGGTGAACCATGGACCAAAGTGAGGCCCAGACTTTACCTACATAATGACCATTTGTATACCTAACCCTGAACTGTACCCTACATCTTTAAAATTAAAAAAAGAAAGAAATTTTTTAAAATTGTAGTTTTCCTCACAATAATTGATATTATTGATTGATATATTCCACAATAGATATGTTCTTGGTGTTGTGAGATTAAAGTGTGGCTTTGAAGATGATTGACGTACAGAAATGTGTACTTTTTGAAAAGCATCCACCCACTGGTATCTTCACTTCAGTATGGCTTTCTTGTTCCATTGCCTTATAAAGTGATTAAATCTTAGTTTCTTCTTTAGAAGGAGAGTGAGATCACTCAAAGACCTGTAAAAGTCTGTTTGGTGTGAAGATACATTCAGGAAGCACGTGACTTATGGTGGAAGCCATTAGAGGAGCAAGGCAGGAGCTTCACCAAATATTTCCTATTTTAAGAATTGCTGTGAATACTTGATTGCATATCATCAATCTGTTTTAAAAGGTGATGCGGGAATATATTTAGAAACAGCAAGACCACCACCACCAAAAGCAAAACATGGAAGAAGGGAAAGCTAAGGGAGAAAAAAAAATTCTCCCCTCACCCCATTTTTTGGTATTCACATCTTGTTGCCAATATTATCTGCCTTGCGGCTTGTTCTGAATTTCTTCTCAGTAGCTTTCCCAAACAAAATAAGCCTCATGCTCATTTGATTTCAGATGCTGAAATGTCAGGTGCAGAGTGGTAGATCATCATGTGAGTGTCACGATTTGGGGGATCTTTGAGCACCCCGTGTGAATTCAGCATGGGTGCTCTCCAGGCTCCGTCAGGACATAAACAAGCCCTGGGAAGTCAGGAAGTACTTAGGGAATAAAAAACTAGACTCCGTATGGGTGCAGCTCCTCCTCTCCCTCATCTCTCTTTGTCTCCATTTCCTCTTAACTTGCCAGTGGTCAAAGTGAATAATGATATATTTTTGTTATTGTTTAAGAGAAGCCCTTGAAAGCCATTCTGAGACTGGGGTCCAGAAATCTAATCTTTGTTTGATTCTGTGTTTAGTGGGGATTCAAATCCCAACTTAATTTAATCTTTTGACTTATCCTGCAGGTACTACCTGATTATATTCCATTGCTACCAGTAATAGGATTGCAGGGACAGAATCTTGCTATTAACACTTTGAGAAACAAAAGTAGCACAGCAACTGTCACTGGCGTTAGTCAATGAAGCCTGCCGTAAATGAATGACTGCCTCCCCCAGCGTTCTCCCCACTGCCTCATTTTGATAAGCTACAACAAGGATACACAGAAAAAGTTGCAGATTCCATTGATCTCCAGAAAACCTTGAATTTCAACTACCTGCAATCCTATGCCCACAGATGTGTTAAAATAAAGGCCCTCAAGAACAGATGGGTTCTGTACAAGATTTGTTAGTAATTTCAGTGATCTGCTCATAGAGCCATTCTTCTTGGTTTTATGAGAGTTGGTAATTTTTAATCAACATAGAAGTAATATGCAGCCTAAATCAATGGGAAAGAATTCCGTCTCTGTGATTAGGCTGCCTGGATTACAATCTGGGCTTCACTTCTTGCTAGATGGGTAAACTTACATGAGTTAATTGCTGCTTTGTGGCTCAGTTTTCTCATCCATGAAATGGGGATAAAAACACTATCTGTCTCACAGGATTTTTGAAGGATTAAATTGAAAAATGCATGGAAAGCCTTTAGAAAACTCGTTAGCATATATAAATTAATGAAATATTACTATGCTGCTATGAGGAAAAAAATACAGAAAAGTGAAAGAAAGAAAATAAAGTTATACTCCCTGCCAAAGATCCACAGCCTACCATTTTGTGTGTTCTCTTTCTCATTGAGATTCTCTGGCTCCAGTTACTTTAGGAGAAGTGGAATATATTCTATGAAGAAAAAAGCAGAGTATAAAATCCAGTTGATCAGTAAACATGTGAAACAATTCTTAAGCTCAATAGTGATCGTTAAAACAAAGAGGTGTCAGATTTTCACCTAATATATGGACAGAGATTAAAAACTATCTTAAGATTCAGTGCTGTTGAGGAATGGTAAAATATGGTATACATAAACATTAGGGGTCTTCAACACAAGCAGCAGTGACATATTTGGGCTGATTTTAGCAAGAAGATAATTTATTATAATGTTATTGGGTCACTCACAGCATTTCTGGGAAAGCTGGAGGATTAAGTCCAGGGCTGGCATCCACGCACACGGCCTCAGGTGACATGCAAAAATCAGTCCAGCACTAGGTGCTGCTGCATTCTTTGCTGACACTCTGTGCTGTGGACTCGGGTTGCTATCTGAGCCTCCCTAACAATGCCCCTCCAGGAACTTGATCTGAAGCTCAGAACCTTACAGCTGCCAGGGAGCTGTCTCTGCAGGTCTCTGCTTCCCAGTCTGACTCCCATTCCAATTCTGGGCAGGCCTGGGCATCTCACTGGAAGAAACTGGATGACATCTCAGCTTCAAGGCAGATGGAGAAGTGAGGATATGGCAGCTTCAGCAGCTACTGGGGGAGGCAGCCTCTATCTTGAAACTAAGGGGATTCCTTAAACAGAGAAGGAGGTTTCTGATATAGAGAAAAAAGATGAGAGCATATATATACTACTGAAGGACATCATCTTAAATGACCTGTGAGGGTACAAAGGGGTTTATTCTTTATCTGAAAGCAACTTCAAAATATGCTGCAGGAAGCTTAAAATCACGTATATCCTTTGACTTTATAATAATCCCACTTTTGGTAATCTGTCCAAAGGAATTTATCAGAGAAGTAAATACATACAAAAATATTCAGCAAAGCTGATCCAAAAATTTGACAATACTCTAAATAGCTTAATAATTAGAGGAAGATTTTGCAATGTTAGCTCTATTATTTTGAACATTATTTGAACTATATTGTAATGAAAAAAGTGGGAGCTATGAACACTATTGCTTATAATGCAATTGTGAGCTGGCTGCTGTTTTAAGAGATTTGCTGTTTTAAGAGATCTTACACATTGTCACAGCAATTCTCTTGACCATAGAAGCTAAGTTCCATTTTCAAAGGAAATTTAAGTGAATTGCCTCAAGAGGAAGAGGCAGGGTATTGGAAGCCTCTGACTGAAAGACTGGACGGTTTTTTAAATGGAAGGTACACCTCTCTTGTTAAGTTCTAGAATCTCTCCAAAGTATAGACTTGTTTCAGCAACAGAGTGGAGTGTTGCTCTTCACGAGGGACACACTGGCTTTTCTGAGCTCCCCTTAGCTCCCCAAAAAGCTGGGCTTTTTTTCCCATATGCTAAACAGATCACGCTTACTTTAACCCTTAGCCACATTCCTCATGCATCACCCTCTATACAAATTTACAACTGTTAACTTAAAAAAAAACTTTTTAATTTTATAGTAGTTTTGGATTTTCAGAAAAATTGCAAAGACGGTATAAAAGTCCCCGTATGCCCCATATTCAGCTTCCCTGATTAACAAAATTTTACATGTTCACAATTAATGAACCAATAGGCATACACTATTATTAACTAAAGTCTATACTGTATTCAGCTTTCCCTAGCTTTTACGTAATATCTTTTTTCCTGTCCCAGTATCCCATCCTGAATGCAAAGTTACCCTTAGTCATTTCGCCTCCTCAGCCTCCTTTGGCTGCAACTGTTTCTCAAACTTTCCTTGCTTTTGTTGATCTTGACAGTTTTGAGGAATATTGGTCAGGTATTTTGTAGAATGTTCCCCAATTAAGATTTGAACGATGTTTTTTCACATGATCAGGCTGAGGTTGTGGATTTAGAGGAAGGAGACCAAAGAGGTAAAGTGACATTTTTATTATATCACATCCAAGGTGCATACTATCAACGTGACTTATTGCAGTTAATATTTACTTTGATCACCTGGCTGAGGTAGTGTTTGTCAAGTTTTCCCACTACATAGTTATCCCTTTTCCTCCCTTCTCATACTGTACTCTTTAAAAGGAAGTTACCATGAAGATCTTTCACTTAAAGAGCAGAGAGTCATGCTCCTCCTCCTTGAGGGCAGTGTCTCTATATAAATTATTTGGAGTTCTTCTGCGTGAGATATGTGTCTCTTTTCCCACATTTGTTTATCCAGTCATGTGTAGATATTATTAGGAACTCATGGATAATTATTTTTTACTTTGGGCCAATACTATTTTTGTATTTTCTTGCTCATATTGTTTGTTTTTGAACACTAATGATGTCAGTTAACAATACCATGACCAACCTTAACCTTGAGGTGTCTGAAGACAATGAAGAGTCTACACTCAACAAATACTTATTGAGTACACACTAAAATGAGATGGCTCTCTTTAGCAGGTAATTATGTAATTGGCCATCAATCTTTCTGTTTATCATCCTTTGTCCAAGCCCAAGCCTTTGATGCCATCATGGGACCAGTTTGCCCAACTGTTGCTCTCATGACTCTTTATATAAAGCTTTTCCTGATAGAGAGTTTCTAATACACATTTACTCACTGATATGTTAGTGAAATCCAAATTTTCTCCTCTGGTGTTCTCTCCAGTGCAACAGGTCAGCTTCTTTTCTCACTCCTTGCCATGTCCATTTTTTATATTTCACATACTCATCTGAAGTGTCTTCCATTTTATTTATTTTTATTTTTTATTTTTTTTTTGAGTTGGAGTCTCACTCTGTCGCCCAGACTGGAGTGCAGTGGCCGCTCCCGCCGCAGCCTCGACCTGCTGGGCTCCGGCGATCCTTCCACTCAGCCTTCCACGTAGCTGGAACTACAGGCACGCACTACCACGCCCGGCTGATTTTTTGATTTATTATAGAGATGAGGTCTCGCTTGCCCAGGCGGGTCTCGAACCGGCGGGCTCAGGCAATCCACTCACCTCAGCCTCCCAAAGGCGCGGGATTACAGGCTGAGCCACCGAGCCCGGCTGTGTCTTCCATTTTAGCATTGACCTTGTTCCCTAGAATACCATGTAATTGGAAAGAATGAACTCATCCACCTTCCAGCTCCTTCATTTCCAACTTGCTTATATGTATTTCCACCACTACTCTCTTTCCTTCTGCCTCCTGTAATCCAAAGCCAATTTTCTCACCTCCATTCTTAAAACTCTTCCTATTGCCCTGGAGACTAATGTCATTAATTATCTCATTTACTTTCTTGTCTTTTTAGTCTTCTGTCATTCCCAACAGGCAAACACAACCTCATCACCACCCTGCCTTCATCATTGTGATCAATAGCTAACATTTTCTGAAGCCTTAACTATGTGCCAGATATTGGGATAAGCACTTTATAAGCGTTTCCTTTAACTCTAACATCAACCTTATAATGTAGGTTTTATCATTAGCCTCATTTTCCAAAACAGGAAACAGGCTCTAAGAGACACAAGAATTGATCAAGGTCATGTTGCTAGTAAGTGGCCAAGCCAGGATGACCATTATAAAAAGTGCGGCAGAAAGTCTTGGCTCTTCCCACTGACTTGAAGGATTATTTTCCCTACTGCTCACTTTGTTCCCAGCAAAATATGAAACACATTTATTTCACTTAACTCTCCCCTCACCAGCCATAAACATACTAATCCATGCCTCTCCTTCAAAAAGTCCAGTAAAATTAAAAATAGCTATATTAAATCTTCAGTCCCCTACAGAGGGATGGTGGTGGAGCCATCAAGGTGAGCAAACAAACCTTACAAACAAAAATGTGGATTATTCAAAGTCCCTTAGCAGTAAGTTTTAAGCCAGGCTAGCTGGGAGAAAACAATACACTTAATACACGCATAAGGGCAAATATCTCCACAAATGACATTCTCAGGATAGGAGTGTAAAAGGTCACAGGAGGAGAGAAATATATCCCCGGCTCCCATATGACCGCAAAATTAAGAAAACAGGGCTTGGATTCTGGCCTCAAATGCTTTTGATTTCTCTCCTCTCTTTCTGTCTCTCTCTTTTAATGGACAAAATAAGCCTTCTAACCGGCAAGGTAAATAGTTCATGGGTTATTTATTTTATCTCTATTCCTGGTTAAATTGAGTTCAAAATAATTAGATAACCTTGGAAAAGCTGTGACTGGTATTGCTAATTCCACCTAATGATTTTCCCTCATAGTTGCCCAGTGAAAGGGGTTATCTGTTAAAACAAGCTTTAAACTATTAATAGAGTGAAATTACAGCTTCAGCAGCTAACCCCAGGTAAAGTGGTTCTGGTATGGTATTAAGACCCAAGGTTGGGGCCGGGCTGCTCACTTCCCCCAAATGACCTTTCCTTCTCACTTGTAGTTGACTGTTTCATACCAGACATAACAGTTAACTTGCTCCCGACACCTTACAGTATTTGTGGCCTTAATTGAGGGACCTAAACAAACAAATTAATCACCCCGGCCCATAAAAATGACAGAATTCATATGGTAGCATTCTTCATTCTCTCCAATTTGTTTTCCTGAAATCCCTGCAGCGATTTATTTGCTGAATATGCGACTTTTTTCCCCCTTATGAAAATTACAAATTGTTGTCAAGGTTAACGAGTTAATATTCTCATTCAATATTTATTTTATGGGGAGACGGAGGAAGCATGAATGTTCCTGTACTTCTTTCCACTGCAAAGTCTGGTTTCTTAATCAAAATGACAAGGACACTGTCCTTTGGATGATACTCTGAATCATCGAGACTAAAAAATGAGCTTTATTAATCAACAGATCCTGATTAATTATTATAAAGTGCGGCTCCTACATTTCTGTACATTTTAATAATTCCTGCAGAAGGCTAACAATGTCCCCAGAGATTTGGAGTCTTTGGGGTTTGAATTTTTCTAAGCAATGTCACAATAAATAGTCAAGAGTAGCACTGCTCTTTCTCTAATCTACTTCGCTTCAAACCGGCAAACCAGGGACAGCCTTCTTTTTTCTGTTTGCCATCTATAATTCATCATTTGCATACAAAGCAAGGAGCCAAGAATCAGCGGTTTCATCAGTTTTCAAAATATCAAGGGACAATGAGGGTGATTTATCGCAGGCCACATGATCTAGTTCACATAATCAGAATATTTCTGGGGAACACAGTCTGACATGATTTCTAGATAAGAATGGCCACGCAAAAGACCGCCACGAGGAAGGCCACGGTCTGAGAATCTCCTGTGAGCAACAACACCCTGATCTCTTTTCCCAGACACCACCAGTGCCCCTATCCACAATGGGACATTAGACTGTTCTCTCAGGTGTCAGTCATGTACACATTCTTCGGGCTCCTGAACAACCTTTGTTATTAGATCTCCCAGGAACTGCTAGGGGTTTTAGAAATACTATCTCTCTTACTGGAGTTGTGGTCACCCTGGCTATACATACTGGTTAAAATTCACGGGAACATACTCTTAAAATCAGTGCATTTCACTGCATGTGAATTTGACCTCAACTTATATATAATAATTTGTATAATTTAAAAGTTTACAGCAGCGAGAAGATAATTAAAATAGCAATGTATACACCTCTAAAAGGCAATAATAATAATTTTAAAATAATAAAACATATATGCATATATAGCTGTGTCTATAAATGTGCATATGCATATGTGTATAAATATAGACATTAGGATGTATATATGTGTGTGCATATATACGTATATATAATGCCTATGACTAGTCAGTCCCTACTTCTTCATCTCAAAATGGCTTTAAGTTGAACATGACGTCAACTTGCTCAAAGGAGGAATAGTATCCCTTCTGCTGAGCATCTCTTAGGGCTTAAATAATTCTACCCTTGTGAGTTTTACAAGGTGACTATGAGGCTAACAGACCCTCATGGCCCCTGACTTTTGATGCACTAGGACAGGTGTTCTCTTTTCTCTACATAAAGGAATGATGAGGCAGCCCCAAGATGGGAACCTGCAGGGTCCTGCAAAAACATCTCACTCCGGGAGCATGCTGTCATGGTGTATCTATGCATTAGTATGTCACAGTCTATTGTAAAGTTAGTTGCAAGCTAATTATTGCCAATAATAAGGTACTGGAATTTATAGCAATCTAAAATATTATAATGAATTAGAATAGATGCAAGCACCTTTCTGCCTACATATGAGCTGGGCTATCACATTCATGGCAGACTCAGGACCATATCAATGTGGTGGGCTGATGGGAACCTCTGGTTTTGATGCCAAACATACGTGGAAGGAAAAGTGTGTCTTTGCATAGGATTCGGGTCCATAGACCTGAGGCAACTCTATGGATTTTTCTTCAGATAAAAGAAGCTTGGAAGCAGTGGAAAGTGTCCTGTGCCACCAAGGGTAAATGTAGTAGCAATAGACCGATGAATAAAAGCCATTCTGTGGCCAGAACAAGGAGGATGCAACTGTAATCTGCATGATTGACCACCTAGGGCCAGATGAATGTAAGGACAAGTCAGTGGGTGCAGCCCACATCCACCTCTGATTCCTGTCCAATAACTTTGAATTTAAAGGCAACCCCGAGAAAGAAGAGAGAATCCTGTGTTGAAATATTTTATTTCCATCATTCAACATAATAGGAATTTGCATCAGTTATGAATTTAGTTCAGAAGTATATAATAGAAAATCTAAATAACAGTGACTTAATAAGATAAAGAAGCATTTCTTCCCCATGTAAGCCAAGCCTGTTGACAGGCATTCTGGGCTGGTATGATAGCTCCAACCTGTGCTTCCTCCAGAAACCCAGGCTTCTTCAGTTCTTCCATTCTTAATATGAAGCTTCCAACTTCAATCTCTCTCCGGGAGTTCAAGATGGCTGTCAGAGTGCCAGCCATTGACTCAGCATTCCAGAAAAAATAAAATAAAATAAAGGAGGGAAAGCAAAAAAAAAAAAAAAGATGAAGAACAGTTAAACCTCCCATTTTAAACTTTCACATACCAGCTTTCACTTTTAACTCATACATTCTGGCCACTGCTGACTTTCAGTGTGGCTATGAAATACTGCCTTTTAGCTGGATTCACCATCACCCCAAATGAAATTAATATTAATCACAAAGAAAGAAAAGGAAAAATAGATATTAGGAAAGAAAACATTTGGCAGTCTCCCCCACAAGGTTTACAATAGAAATTAACTTAGAGAACATCAGATAAGTGTCTTCTTACAAACTGTATTTATGGCCTGAGATCTGCACTAGACTCATAGTTGATAATCCTTCCTTGGGCAGAAGAGAAAAAGATGCAGTTACAGACCGAGCACACAGATTTGGGGATAACCCACAGCCTTTATTCTCCACGGCAGAACCCCAGTGAGGAATGATGGCAACGTGTCATTTGTAGTTATGATGGTATGAATCACTTTCAAGCTTTACTTGTCGGTAACTTTCTTTTGAGAGATCATCAAAGTCCAAATCATCACTGCAATTCTTGTAGGTGACCCAAATTGTATGCCACCGTGGAAAAAAAATTATCAAAAGCACCTGGCCCATTCCTAAAAGTACCAAGGAGGGAGAAATGTGATCCTACCTTAAGACACTTCTGAGAAGCAACCCCTTTTGCTGTCTCAAGTGAGATGTTTCTGTTGTATGTACAGTAAAATCCTTATAAGATATATGTCAGATTCCTTCATGGAGTTCAAGCTTTGTGAGGTCAGGACATAAACAGGTGTCCGGGTGAGAGTGTTGTGCCTTTTCCTGTATAGATTGTCGGTGTTAACTCTTTTGCCCTTCAAGTTTGGTAGTAGCATCTCAGGGCTCTGGAACCCTGGGCTTCCCCACTGAGCTCACATTTTACCCTGTAGAAGTACAAGTTCTAATCACAGATAACAAGTAAATGAGATTATGATGTTAGCTTTCTCCAGAGATAACAGCAGTCCAGATCATAAAACTACCATATGGCATCTTTGGCAGTCTTTACCGAGCGCCATGGATTAATTATCACATAGACAGACTCCGGTCCCCATTTGCAAGCACCTCGGGCCCCCTGTGGCAGGAATTGGCAACCCGGTGAAGGCGAGAGCCTGTATTATGTTTGGCAGGGACACGATGTGACCTTACTGTGGCCAGTTCTGTCATCTCTTAACATTTCGCTCATGATTAAGTTTATCATTTCAAATAAACACAAAATGTCAGGTCTCTGGGTCTACTTAACATGGAGAGCCAAAATAGACCTCTCTTTGATTTAAAAGGGTCCAGGCCAAGGGAACGATCTGATTAGCTCTCCCATCTGACTTTTATTAGAGCTATCGGATAATATAGTGAGGGCATCATCCTCTTTCTGATTGGCTGGTTGCCACAAACCAAACCCAAAGGGCATCGCCATGATTTCCTTGACGTCTCCAGGTTACTAACTCAGAGCAGTGGTTACTGGATTGACCTCCTGGAGTTTGCCTTTGAGCCTGGCACCTACTAACCTTGAATCAATTTTTTTCCCATATTTATCCTGGCTCTCCATCAGATGAGGATGACTACACCTCCTGGATTTTCCTTCTGTTCCAACTCTCACTGATAAGGACCAGTCAGAGTGCTTATCAAGCTTTCCCCATCTGGGGCTTGAGTCAATATTCCATTCTCTCAGCAGATGCTTAGCTACCCTTTGACACTGGACACAGGGTGTCAGAATGGTTAACTTCCCAAGCATTTCTTCACTCAAGTGAAAACCACCAGGGAGAAGGGATGAGGGAGAAGTGCTTCTGAGTCAGCTTAGCTCTAAAGATGTTGCTGTAGAAGAGATGCAACTAGTTGGGCTTTGCATTGAAAGTGCTGGACATTTCAATAAGCTCTGCCTTTAGCCCTGTCTTTGGTTTGTTTTATGATCATACCATGTGTAAATGTATGAGTCAGTATCATATAACTACAGACTCTGGGCGACCATGGTTTTTAACCTAGAGCTGAAGTTAAAGTTTTAGCCTGCTCTGAGCTCATTCATTCTTTTATTTATTCAATAATTATGAAAATGTCTGTTCTGGTCCCTGTCCACTCATCAGTTCATCATGCAGATCATTCTCTATCTCTCTTTGTCCTCCAGCCAAATGGACCTTCCCTCCCTTCGTGATTTGAACAAGCTGAGGTCCTTCTTCCCTTAGAACCTTCTCCCATATTCCCTAATTAAATATTCCCCTTCCCTATCCCATTTAACCATCACTTACCTACTTAACTTTTACTTTCTTTCACGTCTCTGTTCAAGTGCCCCTTCCCCAGAAAATAAACCAGACACCCCCTTGGCATGCCATCACAGTTAGGAGAAACAAATAATAGAGAGCAATGACCACGATTATAATTAATAAAGCAATTGTGTGATGATTGGTGAACTACCACCTCCCTTGCTAGCATGCAAACTTCATCAAAGTCAGGACTTTATTTTGATCAGTGCTGAACTTCAATGCCTAGCCCGATTCTTACACAAAGTGGTGCTCAATAAATATTTGTTTATTGATAAATTGAGACTTAACATGTGTCATCAAGACAGTTGTTCCTGAGATGATGAAAGAAATACTCCAGGGGAAGCTCATAGGTGAGGTGAGAAGGACAAATGAAGGATGACAACGCGGTGTGATCATTGTTACAATAGACTGCAGATCCTGCAGCGGAGCAAACGTAGGTATTAAAGTCTAGAGGTTTTCAGTTTCTTTTACCACATTTCTATAACCCTCACAAGCATCCCCAAGGGGATTTTAGATACAGACTAGGACAAAACAAGAGACAATTTGCAATTTATTGAACTTGTAGAACAAATAATAGCCTGAGAGTCAAAGTGCTTTTGATTTTTAAGACCCAGGCCTTGCTGAGCGGAAAAAGAGGTTTTATCTGAATTCTAAGTAACAATGTCAGAGCTTAGAGGACTGGGGTAAACATTATGGTTCCGAAATAAACTGGGGCAGTTACATGATGATGTAGTAGCCTTATCTTCACCTGGGAAAAAAAAAGGTTAAAATGTATGATAATGGGTAGAAGAAGAGTTTTGGATAAGCCTTTGGAAGAGGTCCAAGAGGAAGCTCTTTCTTCCCTTTCCCTCTTCATGGGAGCAGGAGCAAACCTTCGTGGCAGAAGTTAGGTATGAGAGAAATGCCAGACAGGTTTGGAAAAACCCCAAAGCAAGAGGCCTTATAGCTCACTTCCTCCTGTCTAGCCCAGTCAGGCCGAAAGCATCTTAGAGAGGCCCCTCCCTCACTCAGCACAGTGCTCCAGCAAAATGGCCTCCAAGTGGTCCATTAGCAAGGTCTAAGGGTCAGCTCTAGATACAGAGTGCTAAGGACAGTATCATGGATTCCTAAATGTGCCGACCAAGATTTCCTGAGCTCCCAAGGAATTGCGAATATATGCCAAGATGCAGAGAAGAGAGAATTTTGATGTGCCAGACACGAGAAGGAGATTCTAGAAAATGATTCTTAAACACTAGATGGAACAATCTGTCTGCAATTGAGTCCAGTGAGGCTCAAGGATGGTATGAGGCCCTGGAAGTTTCTTTCCTAATGCCATGATGGCTTTCCAATATACCTCAGTACTCTGTACATTATAGAACAAAGGAAGAGAGTGGGAGAAGCAGGTTCACTAAAAACTAGTTCCAAGGGAGGACTCACACTGCATATGGAGGCTAGCAGAGATATCACCACTATACCACCCACCAGGAATTAGGGTCCAGACACTTTTGTCCACTGCATCCTGAGCTGCAGTGTTACCAATGCCTGCATCTGGTGAGACAGAACATATTCACGTGAAACTGGTCACATGAAGTAGATTTATTACTTATAGACAAGCAGCAAGAGACAAAAGGAGCCTAGGATCCATTGGGATCTGGTCTCCCAAAGTTTGTGAAAGTTAACCAGAGAGAATGGAGTCTTGACTATGCACACCTCACCTGCACCACAGCTGAGAGACCTTAAAAGACAGTCCAGCCTGGGTTATATGCCTCTGGGACCATGTGACCTACTGGGCAAAGTTTTGAGGAATAACCTTCTTCCAGGATGGCAGAAAGGAATAAAGCCCAAGCTGTCCCAGAAAGTTCCTCCCTAACTCAAGATGTTACATTTTCTAGGAGGATGGGAAAAAGGTCCAGGCTATTTCAGACTTTTTCTCTCGATCTTAGGATATTGCATTCCCAGAACATTCTGAAGTTATGCTTGAGAACTACAAGAAAGAGAGAGAACTAGGTTGATACAAGGTCACCCAGAGAACTGTCCTGAAGTAGGATTGGTAGAGAATCTTGAATATTACTGAGATTTAATCTGGAAGTGACTAAGGTGATGAGATTCCAAATTTTCAGTAGGAATAAGTGCACTTGAGTTACAATTTTATTTTAACTGTAGGAAAATAAATTTGTATTTTTCCAGTGTAGAGTCTGAGACTCTCAATAATTGAAGCTTTTACCACACAGTTGCTATGAAGGAAAGAAAGAAGCAGAGAAAGAAAGAACTAGGTGTGTGTATGGGTAAACAGAAAGAAGATACGTGAGTTGGACCATGAAATGTATGTAAAGGAGAGCCAGCTGAAGGAGGTGAGAAGCGAATTCCAGGTAGATGGAATAGCCAGGATTCAAGAAAAGAGGAGAGAAAGACCATGGCCCAATCAGCAAAATGAAAAAGAATAAGGGAGACTGGGGCATAGGGCTTTTCAAAGGAATGAAGCTGGAGAATCAGGGCAAATCTAAGCTAAGGAGAATGGATTCAATTCTGTGGGCTTTAGTGATGAAAGAGTCTAAGATGGGGACAAAATTATCAGAGTTTTAAGAGTTTTATTCTCATAGTAGCATGGTAGAGGGTCTCAATCCTACTGGGCATCACATAACCTAGGGAACTTTTGAAAATATGTAATACTCAGAGCCCCTCTCCAGAGATTCTGATTCAAGTGGTCTGTGGTAAGGCCTGGGCACTGATATTACTACAAGCTACCCAAGTGATTAATAAGGTGACCATGACTGAGAACCGGTGGAACAGAAGAGCAACAAAGAAGGTATTACAGGAGACAGTGAGGGCCTGAGGTTCATGACAGTCGGATGTCAGTGTGGAAGGAGAGACAGGAGTCAAGAATGAGGAACTTCTAAGAGGACTCCAATCTATTTCTGCCCTGGCATCTTTGATGGTCCTTCTCATCCCAGATTAAAAGTTAAGGATGCACTTTGTAAAACCTTTGTGAATTAGCTCTCCTTTATTTATTATTTATTATTTTTATTTTAAAGTTGTGGGGTACAATTCAGGCTTAGGCATATAAATAGATGTACTCTTATTGATCATCACAGTTACTATACTCAGCTTCTACCTCTATACCCACCATTTTGAAATTTCTCTTCTGCCTTTCAGATATCATATTGGCTCCATGTTTGGATTCTTGACTACTTAGACTCTCCAGAATGATACTTCTTCAAAGACTATGCTCCATAAAT
>CAUYQG010159450.1:0-11718 GCA_963574415.1 Tarsius wallacei | reverse complement strand
CTGTAATCCCTCGCTTGGGGAGGCTGAGGTGAGTGGATTGCCTGAGCCTGCAGGTTCGAGACCCGCCTGGGCAACTTGGCGAGACCTCATCTCTACAATAAATCAAAAAAAATTAGCCAGTCGTGGTAGCGCACGCCTGTAGTTCCAGCTAGTTGGAAGGCTGAGGCGGAAGGATTGCCGGAGCCCAGCAGGTCGAGGCTGCGGTGGCTGGGAGCAGCCACTGCACTACAGTCTGGACAACAGAGTGAGACTCCAACTCAAAAAAAAAAAAAAAAGTTAATAATGACTGAAGTGCATATATCATGCATTTTTGGTCCCCAAACCTGTGCCTAAACAAAGACTATTTTCAGATACAAGTAATCAGAATATACTGCAGCACTTTTACTAGCATAAATAAAAAGATGAGAGACTTTCTTCCACACGTCTTCTGTCAGCCAGTCTCAGGTAAATCCATAGGAGTCTCCCCTAATTTAATAGTTTCTAAGATTTTCACCTGAAGAACCACTTTGAAGCTGAACACGGTGGCTCACACCTATAATCCCAGCACTTTGGGAGGCAGAGGCAAGAGGATTGCCTGAGGTCCAGAGGTTCAAGACCAGCCTGAGCAACTTGGCAAGACCTCATTTCTATAATAAAGCAAAAAATTAGCCGGGCGTGGCAGTGCACACCTGTGATTCCAGCTACTTAGAAGACTGAGGCAGAAGGATCACCTGAGCCCAGCAGGTCAAGGCTGTGATGGCAGTGGGCGTGCTACTGCACTCTAGTCTGGGTGACAGAGTGAGACTCTGACTCAAAAAAAAAAGAAACACTTTGAAAATCTTATGAAAGCTTTGAATCCTCTTCATATGCATACATACACAATTTAAATATACAAATGCATGCAAATTTACAGTTTGAGAGGTTTTACAGTTCCCAGCTAAAATAAAGCCTAGTGTAGTCCCAAAATCCCAGGTCAAAAACCCCCTACTCTTAAGTTTAACCCACTTTTTACTCCCATAGTTGGAAAAATTAGCTTTTAGTTTCAGGTTCATTTTGCCTTTCCTGACTTTTCTAAAGTCTGCACCGTTCACTATCAGTTAATCTAATAAGTGGTTAATAATCCCCCTTTGTCACCAAGATGAACCATGAATTTTTATAAATCTAGCACAGGATCATAAAATGCATGTCATATCAAAACAGTGGTGAACACAGGCATAAAGAAAACTTATGGATAACTTAGTTTGTACTTGAGGAACTTGTAGTGTCTCAAAGTTAGCAAGAACACCAGTTGATTTATTTTAGATCTGTAGCAGCCTGGTTTTAAAAATACATACTTTTAGATAAAACAGTGACAACTAGAAGGTATATTACACTGTTAAAAATAAATATGTAGTTATTATTTAAAGCAGTAGAAAATACCTCAGTCCTCAAGATGCTTAGTAATAAGAGAATGGCACAAGTAAAGAATAACTCAGTGGCTCAGCCTATAATCCCAGCACTTTGGGAGGACAAGGCAAATGGAATTAGCCGGGCATGGTAACACATGCCTGTAGTTCTGGCTACTTGGGAGGATGAGGCAGAAGGATCACTGGAGCCCAGCAGGTCAACACTGGGGTGGCCATGAGCGTGCCACTGCACTCCAGCCTGGGCGACGGAGTGAGACTCCAGCTCAAAAAAAAAAGAATAAGGCCGTCTTCACCATCGGAATATGAATCATATGGTATTTATTTTTTATAACTTATTAGTGTTTCTTTATCCAGCAGACATTATTCAGCATACAGTCTGTGGCACTGTTAGACACTGGGCTCATAAGATGAGGAGAACTCAGTTTCTGCTCTCAAGTAGTGCTCAGTTTTGAGAGGGAGAGACATCATGGGATAAGATCATGTGATGAATGAAACAGGAGAACAGGTTAAAAGAAAGAGGGACATCACAGCAAGGTGAATGCACTCCATCCTCAGGTATCAGAGGAGGCCTCTCAGAGTCTTGTAGAATAATCAGAAGTCTGCCCAGCAAGCAGGATGAACACTGGCATTCTTTTAGGAGGTGTTTTTAAAGACACAGGTTGAAACCATGTGGCATGATTGGGGAGTTACAGGTCGTTTGAGCTGTGTAAAGCATTGGATACAAGGCAAGAAGAGATGGCAAGAGGTGAAGTAGTAGAGAAAGATCGAAAGATCCAGGGAATAAATTCCAAGGAATCTGGGTTAATTATTTAGGCAGTAGACAACCCTTTGAAAGTTTGTAATCAGGAGCGAGATCTGAATAGATGTGAATTTTTTTTAAAGATAACTGACTACTATATGAGAACCAGACCAGTTGAGAATCATGGGGACTAATGAAGGGATATTGAGGTAATTCATTGGGAAAGAAATGAGGATCTGAATTACAGCAGTGAGGAGGGGAGAGAGGAATAGATATGTTTAAGAGATATTTTAGAGGTGGTCTTGGCTATGGAAGGTGAAAGACAGATAACATCTATGATAAGTCCTAGGTTTCTGTCTTGCTTCACATAGAGAGACAATGATACTGTCCATTGATGAGAGCATTGAAGAACAAATCTGAAGGAAGAGGCTATATGTTCCTTCATGAAAGTTGTTGGAACTGTGGCTTTGAAAGTCAGGTAGGAAATGTAATCTTTGAAGTGTAGTTGAAGCCATGAAATTGGATGTATCACCCAGGAAGACGGTCAGTGAAGGTAGTTAAGGGATCGATTTGTCAAGATAGCAGACACTTTGATATAGATGGATGGATGGATAGAAAGAGAGAGAAGGAAAGATACAGTAACGTCCTATGTTTTGCTCTATGTTCTTACAAACTTATAAGCACCTAGATAGGAATTTTATTGTTGTTATTGTTTTACAAAAATAAGATCATTCTCTTTATGTTACTGTTTACCTTGCTTTGGATATTTCTCCAGGTCAGTAGTCGAATCTAATTCTCTTTTTATCAGTAAATTCTCTTTATCAAAGAGGAGGGCAGACATGGGAAGGGATGAGTGTGTGAGTAGCAAGATCTTGGAAGCAATGGAGCCCTGAGTGCTGATGGGAAGTGAGCCTTGGATAGGAAGAGGAGAACCTCTGTGACTGAGGGTGAGGCGGTAAGAATGGATGCATTCTGGAAGAGCTAGCCAGGAAACTGAAGGCTTTTTGCATCTGGTCACCTAGTTTTGAGGATGAGTATGTGATCTGCTAAAAGTAAGGGGCTGGAGGGTAGAAGGAACACCTTAGGAGAATGGGTTATAATCATTGAGGGAAACCAGAAATGGGCAGTAACCCAAGACAAGATAGCAGGTTCACAGAGTACCATTGACTGTCCAGCAGAACATGGGAGCTGTTTGTTTTCAGCGGTGTCAATCTGCATACTTGTTGTACAGTGAAATGCTGTGCAGTTGAACGCTCTGTGTTTTATTGTCCTGTTTTACAGATGAGGGAAATATGTGACGTATCCTAGCTTTGATAAATTTTAGAACTTTCTAAAAGAAACATAAGTTATATTTATTGACCACTCTGCCATAATAGCTAAAGAAAATTTTGTATATTAAATTATGTGTGTTCTTTAAGACAAAATAATGAAATGATTTTTTTCTCTAAGTTTTTAAGGTATGTGCTTTTTAAAAAGCATTTGAAATGTAGTAATTAGATCCCTGGCTATTCATGATTCCTATAATATCTAACTAAGGATTTAGTCAAGTATCAAATGTTACATTTTCAAAATGTATTGCAAGTTGAATAAAGGAGATTTTCCTTCATTTAAACAGCTTAGTTTTGGTGGGGGTTTTTTCTTTGTTAAAACTTATTTATTTCTTCCTTTAGCGAAGTCATTTAGCTAGCTAGAGTCTCAGTTTTCTGAAATCAAGCAGTTGGCCTAGAAAATCTCTCAGGTTTTTTAGGTTCCGACGTTCTAAATTGTGCTTGAATTTTGTACATACCACACTGAATGTGGTGCCCATTGACCACCAGAGGGCACTTTGTAGCCTGCCTTCTATGTAGCTACATCCACAAGAAATGGTTAACACTGTATCTCTTTTTTTAGTATTTATACTGTATTTCATCCTTTCACTTTTTCATCATTTTATTTAATTTTTTTCTTTGCCACAGAATGTTTATATAAGCTCATTACATGGATTATCATGAAAATTACAATTTTCTTTATTAAACTTTAACTTCTGTGGTCTTTTTAAATAATGGTATCAAATCCATGATTATTATTTTTATGATGGTCCTGCTCACTGATTTAATTATTTTAACATTGTTAACATTTATTTGAGGATAGACATTTATTTTGTTGCTGATAGTATAAGTAAATAAGCAGATCATTGAAGTAAATTAAAGATACAAGTAAGTTCAACATATAGAAATAACAGGGCAACCACTTCGGGTCCCTTCCCACAGTGGGAGCTTTTCTGTCCTCTCAATAAATCCTGCTTTCTAAAAAAAAAAAAAAAGAGAAAGAAAAGAAATGTCAGACACTTTTTCTCTACTAATGAAAATTTTCTACATTTCATTCATCAGAAGCCTCTTATATTTTCTCTGCTTGCCATTTTGCAAGCTTTTAAAATACTTTCCACCCTGTTGATATAGCATCTCTGACAGGACAAATTAATAATTCTTCAGCCCTTTAGGTCATTATATTCTGTGACAGTCTTCATAAGCAGGCCTAGAGGGTTACCATGAAAAGTCCGTCAGAAAAAGGACACTGAAGCATATCTCCTATTGTTAGTGTGAGGAGACCAAGGTTGTTTAGTGTTCAGATACCATAAAGTTAAGAAAATAAAGCAATAAGACTTTTTTTTTAGTCCTTAAGCACGAACAAAGCCACTATACTAAAACTTCCCTGTTTTACTAATAGAAACAACATGCCAGAATTCCACAAGCTAAAAGCAAAGTTGGTAAAGAAGAAAGGAGCACGGGCATATGCCTGCCAGTGTAGCTGGAGAACCATTGAAAATCTGACTGACCTCTGGACAGACCGTCAGCTTCATTGGGTTTGTGGTAAACATTAGAAAGGCGGAGTTCACATTGGGACAAATGCATCCATGACAGCAGTCCCCATTAATCAGCAAAATGTTTCGGTAAAGGTGCCTAGCAGTATCATTCCCTTTGGAAAAGTCAGTGAATTTCATATAATACAACTACACACATTTTTGAAGATCAAATGAACTTGGGAGAATAACACTTAGGAATTATTCCTCTTTCATATATGGATGCTTCACGTAGTAAGTAAGGTAACAAGTATCCTCATTCTTTGCTAGCCTATCTCCTGTCAAACGGAAGTGTAGTCGTAGAGTTCCATTAAAAATATGTAGCCTTAGCCAGGCTCGGTGGCTCAGCCTATAATCCCGCGCTTTGGGAGGCCAAGGTGAGTGGATTGCCTGAGCCCACGGGTTCGAGACCCACCTGGGCAACTTGGTGAGACCTCATCTCTACAATAATTTAAAAAAAAAAAAATTAGCCGGGCGTGGTAGCGTGCGCCTGTAGCTCCAGCTACTTGGAAGGCTGAGGTGGAAGGATCGCTGGAGCCCAGCAGGTCGAGGCTGCAGTGGCCGGGAGCAGCCACTGCATTCCAGTCTGGGAGACAGAGTGAGACTCCAACTAAAAAAAAAAAAAAAGGTAGCCTTTCATTAGCAACTGTAGTATTGACTGCTAATACACTTAGCAAAACAGTCCTCATTTGTAGCAACTAAAGTGGATAAAGCCAGCCAGGGCAGAGAGGTCATTCGAGGGTGTTTACAGCACTTCCTCCAGTCAGATCTGTTCCCAAAGATCATAATTTAGACATGGCAGAAACCACATGATCAGTGGCTAACCAAAGGATTTTCAGAAATGTATTTTGTGAAAACACTTATATCTGATCTTACCCCGCCGACTCAAAGCAGTGTTGTACAGAATTATGTTATCTAAATTAGCTTATTTCTCCTCCTTATGTTCATTTAGATATCAAGTTATTTAGTTTACTTTAGTGAATATCATTTATATCTAAAAATAGCTTTTAATACACCTGAAATCACAAAAATTCTAATATAGACAGATCATTGTTGGATTTTCCAAGTATTTTCTAGTCTAAAACTTTTAATTTTCACTTAATGTAATTTTTAATTTTAATGCCTGAAACTCCATCAGGGAGCCTGTAGACTCTCTGGTTGGATCAGATTGACATATTTTTTATTAGATAAGTACATGAGAAGACAGATAAAGCATAACTGAACTAGCAGGTAACCTGTTGAACTCTTTCTTGACATCACTGAGGCTTGATGTCAAGCTCCTACAAGAGTAGCACATTCAGGAAATCGGTTACCTCAAAATTTTCAGTTCCCAGCCCCATTGAGAGATTCTAGGGGCTTTCCAATCTGCCAAAAACTCTTTACCATCACATGTGTCTACTATATAGTTCAAATGTATGACACAGGTGTCCTACATACTGAAAGGGAATAATCAAAACAAAGTTATGCTTAGTCTTATGCTGAATTCGTTCCATCCACCCTACTGAAGCAAGAGATCTGATCATTAAAATCCTTTTGCTAGCTATGACATATTTGCATACTTGTAAAGCTTACTGTAGTAAATCTAGCATTGCAAATCTCAATGTCCTACGCTCACCCTTTTGTATTAAGGATATGTTTACAGATTTTATCTTTCAACAAAAATTTTTTACTCCCTAAAAGTATATCTCTGTGTAATTGTGTCAGAACTATAAGGGGATTAGGACTGAATTCAACTATTCCAAAAAATAGCAGAGCAACAAGATCCACACATTCAGAACCTCATAGAATTTCGCATATTAGTCATAAGGGTAAAGTTCTGTTTTTATTCCAGTGAACAAATTTACTAAATCATTAATTTGAAAATATTTGTTAACCTATGTTGCCTGTACTTTGGAGGGACAAAACTATCCTGTTTCCTTTTTTACCCTTTCATTATGATTTCATTGTAACTCTTCTAAAACTTGGATACATTGCCTGTGTTTGGCATTCCATAGCATAACTCTAATAATTCCCCAATGTCAGGAATGTATATATAAGTTTCCACTTTTATTGGCAATCCATAAGCTTTTTAATATTGTACTATTTCAATCTAAAATGTAGAAAGAATATGTTATATGTTATAACAAAATGAATAAATTATTACCTGTTGTAATTTAAGCCAAAATGCAACTATTTTATTATCAATATAGAAGAAAAGCATAGCTCATAATCAACTATATTTTAAAACTTGCAAGATGTTTTGCTTACTTGTTTTCAGTATTTATAATAATTTTCTGCCTTTAACAAGTATCTGTTGTCAAGCCAGGTAACTGAACTGTGTCATATTCTCAGACCCTAGAAATGAGCAAATAATAAATAGCTTACTCTGTATTTATCTTCTTTTGTGTTATAATAAAATATTCATATGGGAATTAATTTGAAATAATTGCGATAATTTATTTTAAAATGTCAGCAGAAAAGTTTCAAAACATCAAGTTAAACAGAGAATTTGTTTTCACTGGGGAGGAGAAGCATACCATGACTTGGAGTGTGTATGTGTGTTCGTGAGTACATTCATATGTAAAAAACATGAGTATTCCAAGGAGCAGGTCCAAGTTCAAGAAGAACAGACTGTGTTGGTGTGGTATATGTATATCCAGACCCTGTTTGTTGATGTCAGTGAACTTAGCACCCTTCTTTTCTTGGGCCAAAGAAGATTGCATCAGACTGTGCATCTGAATGACTTCCTCTCCTTTTCCTATTGGCCTAATATTTAAGAATAAGAAGAAAAAAGCTTTTGTATCCAGTAGTACTGTGATGAAGCTTAGCAATAAATTTCAAATGCTAGTATTTCTCAGCCATTTTGTTGTCATAAAAATCTCTATCAGCCAATATACTGCCCCCGGTAATAAGTGATGTTTATTGTATAAAATAATTCCTGAAGCAAAGAAAAAATTCAAAATATACACTCTTTAGAGGCTGCACATCTTATCCTGTTTCTTTGGGTTTGTAACACCATTTTGTATCCTGTTTTAAAAGATTATGTAGGATATATAGATAAACACATGGATGATAATTAAATTTTACCTTCCCCCAAATACCTGGAAGTGATGGATGACAAAATGAAGTGTTACAAAATTAGAGTTCAGAGTCATGTCCCTTAGAAAATAATCGGACTTTTTGGGCTTCATTTGCCTTATCTAGGTTAATTGTGCTATCTCATTTGTAAGCTTGTTAAATCATAAAACATGTTATATGTTTGATTCAGAATAAATGCTTAAATAATGTTCTCATTCTTTTTCCTTCTAAAATGAATACTGTCTAAATTAAAGTAGTAGTGTAGCATGTTTTTTACAGCAAGTCATTTGACCATATGTTTGTTTTAGTCAGTCTCTATGAGAAAAGCAACATTGCTATCGTTTCATTTTATAACTAGTCAATGTAAACATGGCATCTTGAGTTTATAAGTTGAAGCCACAACTTTCCTTTTTTAAAAAAATGTTCGCCCTAGCCTGCCTCTTCCCCTGTCTGGCTTAAACCTAGGTGGGTCATCATGAAGGCATCTCGAACCTTTCATGGCATCTTTTCAGTTTCAGCTGCCTCTGCTTTCCTCCTTCAGCCAAACTGCCAACCTGCTGTCCCTCAGCTGTGCTCACACTTCCCACTTACTCCCTCATTGTATCCTATCAAAATCCAACTCATTTTTCAAAGCCAGTGTCTTGTACACCAGTAGTTCTCAAAGTGACAGCCTCTCTCAGGGCCCTTGCAGAGAGACCACAAGATCAAATCTATTTTTTTTTTTTTTTGAGTTGGAGTCTCTGTCACCCAGGCTGGAGTGCAATGTCACACACAATCACAGCTCACCACGGCCTCGACCTCCTGAGCTCAAGTGATCCACCTCAGCCTCCCAAGTAGCTGGGACAACATGAGTGCACCACTCTACCCAACTAATTTTTTTTTTTTTTTTTGGTAAAGATGAGGTCTTGCTGTGTTGCCTAGGCTGGTCTCAAACTCCTGGGCTCAAGCAATCCTCCTGCCTCAGCTTCCCACATTGCTAGGATTGCAACCACCCTGCTTGGCTCAAATCTGTTTTCATAAATCTAAAATATTAATTTCCTTCCTCACTGCGCTGACATTTGTGCAGATAGTGGAAATAGTGGATAAAGCTGCAGGCACCTTACTCAGCACAGTCAAAACAGTGGTGCCATGCACTTGCCATTAAAAAAAGAGCCACATTCACTTGAGAATGTCCTTGATAAAGGCAGTAAAAATTATTAATTTCATTAATCTCAGCCTTCAGAAACATATCTTTTTACTATTCTGTGTGTCTAAATGGGAAGTAAAACTAAAGCATTTGGGCAATTGTCTGATCTGTGAGCTAAAAGAAACGCTTTCTTCATGGAACCCATTTTTACTTAAAAGAACAGCTGACAGACTATAAGTATTCAGAAAATTAATATCATGAGTCACCTCAGGAAAATAACTGACAGTATTCTAAGCAAAAATTAGAATTTTGGAAAACTTGTATCCACCACTCTCAGCTTCCACAATACTTAAAGTCTTTCCAGATGAAACTAGTGGTAATATTAACAAGTGATTATATTATACTGTATAATGAAATGTGACAATATTTGAAAGATCTATATAATTTAGCAAACCAAAATTGCCAAGGAACCCGTGCATGATATAACAGAAGTATGCATTTAAAATGCAAAATAGCCTACCTAGGCAACATAGTGAGACCCTGTCTCTACAAAAGATCAAAAAATATGCCAGGGATGATGGTACAGGCTTGTAATCCCAGCTACCCGGGAAGCTGAGCTGGGAGGATCGCCTAATCCCAGGATGTTAAGGCTGTGGTGAACTGTGAGCGTGCCACTGCACTCCAGTCTGGACTATAGAGTGAGACCATCCCCCCCCCACACACACACACACACACTTAAATAAATAAATAAATAAATAAATAGATAAATAAATAAATAAAATACAAAATAGACCAATAGATTTTAACATAACTGAGTACTGAAAATTCATTTGCTATGATTTCATTTTCCACATGGCAACTTTTGAGAAACTACCACTTGTCAAGTTTTGATGTAATAGAGAAGAATAGCCACAATTATCTGAAAAGACTATTAAAATGCTCTTCTCTTTTCCAACTACATGTCTGCATGAGGCTGAATTTTCTTCTCAGCCTCAACCAAAACAACCTGTCTCAAGAGTAAATGTAGCAGTAGATATGAGAATTGAGCTGTCTTCTATTAGGCCAGAGATTAAAGAGATTGGCATAAATGTAAATAAACGCCACTTCTCACTATACAGAGGGTGCCAAAAAAAGTATACACATTTTAAGAAAGGAAAAAACTGTATTAAAATTGTAATATTGCCCTGCCTGTCGCATGATGACGCTAGCATTCATTTGATTAAAGCCGTCTTTTTAGCGAACATCAAATTACACATTGCTACTGTAATTCAATTCAACTTTGAAAAGTAATACATAGATAACACTGCTTAAAATGTGTATACACTTTTTGGCACCCTGGTATTTGTTTTGGAAAATACAGTTATTTTTATAAAAATTTGATACTACATAATTATTTTTATTATTTTAAGTACGTATAGTATTTATATATGTACTTTAATGTTCTTAGTTTTAATTTCTAATACAATAAATATAAATGAATATAATCACCAAAAAAAAGTTATTTGACGTTCACAGTCATTTTTAAGAGTGTAAAAGGGTCCTGAGACCAAAACAGTTGAAAACCGCTCTACACAGTCCTAATTACCCTCCCAAGCCACACCCCACCTGGCCTAAAGATATTAATTCTTCCCCTTCCAACTGCTTGAGCTTTCTGTTTTTCATATAATGCCTTGCATTTTGATTATTTGTGTGCTTATTGTATTCAACTAGGAGATTAGGTTTCAAGCTCTTTAAAGTGTCTGGTGGCACAGGGAAAACTATGGGAAAATTAAGCCATAAATTTCCTGGGGCACTATGGGTAAGCCAGAGTGTCTTTGGACTCATCTGTAAAATGAGAGTTCAATTTAATGACATATAAGTTGTCTTCTAGCTTAACAATTGTATGAATATGGTTCCTCTAAAATTATCTCAGTGAACCCAGTGTTGTGCTGTCCATGCATTGGGGGATGCAGTTTGTATGGTGGGGAATAACCCAGATTCTGGGGTCAGACATTATCTGTGTCCTCTGGGCACTTTCAGTCAGTGAAGGGAAGGCCTTGTAGCAAGCGAACAGCTTACTACTGAGACGGGCATGAGTGCTCTCAGAAAGAAGTAAGCGGGTCCTTAACAGTGGTCAGATATTTGAATCAGGGTGGGAAGGAGGAAGTTCCTTCCTCCTTGTGGGAGATGATTCTTAAGTTGTCTTAAAGCTAGAGGGAGTCAATAATGAACAGCAGATTCTGAGGCTGTAGACGGCTTGACATATTTGAGGAACTTCAAGTAAACTGACTTGGCTGATTTTTACAGTGAATGTGGGGAAATGGAACAGGAAGATCTGAAGCTGCCCCAGAGAAAGAAGTAGGACTGAATTATGAATTAAAACATGTAGTCCCAAGAGATACAAATTGAACCCAAATGGAAGAAGCAGTTGAGAGAGAAAGGTGACAAGCACTTTTCCAAGTGACACATAACTGTGTGGTGCTGCTGTTCACAGTTCCTGCTCTCTCCCTCCTGAATTGCAAACCCTCACCTACTGAACTCAGGAGGAGAATGACATCTCACTATTAGAGAATGAAAAGACCTCAGGGAGACA